>LPNX010288976.1:148403-163134 GCA_001517045.1 Pseudotsuga menziesii
TATCACTTTTAGAACTTCTCTCAGGATGAGTAGAATTCTTGGTATTCGTCCTTTTATCTTTCTTGAATGTGGTTGATATATGTTGATTGGAATATAGCAACCAATTTTCGAAATGTGGTTGTGCTAATTGATGACTGAGGCGCAGGGAAGGATTGGTGAATTATTATTATTATAAAATATATATATAAATTATTTATAAATTGACCTCAATCCATAGTAAACTTTTAAGCAAGGTTGACTTCAATCAAATAATGACTTCAACCCAATGTTGACTTGAATCTAATGGTTGACTTCAATCCATTAATAATAGTAAGATTAAATACTTCAATACATAGATGACTTCAATCCAAGGTTGACTTTGAACCATGATTCACTTCAATCCATAACCACATTTTTAAAAGTTGATGATTGAATTTGAATCATGGTTGACTTCAATCCATAGATGAATTTTAAGCAATGTTGACTTCAATCCATAATTGAATAAAATAAATGGTAGAATTGAATTTAAGGTTAAAATTCATAGATGACTTATAAGGAAGGTTGACTTTTAAGTAAGGATCACTTCAATCCATAGTTGACTTTTAAGCAAGGTTCACTTCAATCCTTGGTTGACTTCAATTTAAGGTTGTCTTTAATCCATGGTTGACTTCAATGCAAGGATAACTTTAATCTAAGGTCAACCTCAATGCAAGGTTGAATTTCATCCATAGTTTACTTTCGATCAAGGTTGACTTTAATTAACAGTTGACTTCAATCCATGGTTGAATTCAATCTTAGGGTGAATTCTATCCAAGGTTGACTTCAATCTATAGTTTAGTTTTAAGTAAGGTTCACTTTGATCCAATGTTGAATTTGATCCAAGGTTGACTTTAATACATGGTTGACCTCAATCCAAGGTTGAATTCAATTTATGGTTTACTACAATCTATGCTTGACTTTAATCCAGGTCGACCTCAATGTAGGTTTAACTTTTATCCATAGTTGAACTTTAAGTAAGGTTGATTTGATGATGATGATGATTAACATCCATTGAGACCAAATTTGGTCTATCAAACCTTAAGAAGGATAATACTTGGTTTACTTTCAAATCTTGTTCATGTGTTCAAGAAGCTTGCCAAGAAAATTTTCAAGCTCACTATGGTTTGGGCAAGTTACGAGGTTATAAAGGTTTGTATTATAGCAAATACTATGAAACTCAAATCTAATGTGGGTGTAATAAAGGAACTGTAAGAGAAAGTGATTTTCATTCTCAATGCTCATAGACTCACACAGATAGAAAACCCTTTCATCCCATGGAGTTTTAGGAATAGATGAACGTCCTGTTTTGTTATGGATTTCATGAGAGTTCGTTCTAATCTTGGCTATATTAATTTTCTTTTGTGAGCTAGTTACTACTGAGAGATACTTCTGATCTTCCAAGTTAGAATTAATGACCTCCTTATAGTATCTTAATTTTCTCTTAACTGCTAAATTTTCCTCACACCATAATTTCTCTTTAAACTTAGAAGTAATAATATTTTTTGCAATATCAATGTTATGCAAACTATCATTTCATCAATGCCCCAGTGGTTTAACCAAGCCATGGTATCTTTACACCAACACCGCTTGAGGCATAGTTGGTTTTGACTTGAGTTTAGAGCAATTTTAGGAAGTCTCTCATTTCCCATGTTATTTATCTTATGCTTGTACATCAGGTACCTAGTCATGGCCATGCTTTCGATGGGGGAAAGATCCACTTCTATGAGGAGAATAGGATATGAGGTATTGCTTTTAATTTTGAGGTTATAAGTTATAAATCGATTTTGGATTTGCTCAATATTCCTCCAATATTGTCTATAAATGATGCACCCCTATACTTCACAACCATACAAGATAACATGGATGACAAGAGTTTTAAAGAGGAGCTTCTTTTTATCCACATGACCAGATTGGCTGATTTACACTTATTTTCAAGACCAAAATAAACTCTCCACCCTCAATTAATCCTTTTCTTAATGCTATAGTTCCAATTGAGCTTGTGATGAATATTATTTCTTAGATACTTATAAGAAGTCACTTCCTCTAGATTTCTATTATCATAAATAAAATTTGCATAGGTGTCTTTCTTAGATTTTATAATCGTGATTTGTATCTTGTCGATGTTAATAATCATACCCATGTTAGAGCAAACATATTTAAGAATTCTTAATTGCTTATCGAAATCAAAAGGATGCCTTGCCATAAGAACAATATCATCAGCATAAAGTAGGAGGCTGATAACTATCCCAGCTAAGATTGTACTGGTGCAACCTGCTTCTTCTAAACACTTTTCTAGCTTATCAATGTAAATGCCAAATAGGGTACAGGAGAGGGGGAAACCTTGTTTAACTCCAATATTACAATTTAAATATGTTCTCCACCCCTCATTAGTCTTAAACTTGGCGATGACATTTTTGTATATAACCTTGTCGTGACAACTCTCAACTCAAAAGGAACCTTAAGCTCCTCTAGCCCATTCCACGAGTTATTTCTAGGGACTGTATCAAAACCTTTTTAAAAATCCATAAAGAAACACAATAGGTCAGACTTATTATTATGACGTTCCTCTATAATGATCCTAAGTGTAATGAGATGATCCGTGGTTGAATGATTCCTTCTAAAACTTGTTTGGCCTTTAGCTCGCTTACCTTCCATTTCTAGCCATTCATTGATATTATTTTCTAAGATAATACCATATAACTTAGCTAAGAAAGGGCTAATCATAATAGTCCGATAATTAGATGGATCATTTTTATCACCACTTTTGAAAATAGGAATAATGAGGCTTTGAGTTGAAGGTATAGGAAACCCTTCCTTGACCGTTAGATTAAAGAATTTGTGGATGTGCTAGATTAAAGAGTTCGTGAATGTGCAGGATGAGGACAAGCCCTCCAATTTTTCAGATTTCCACTTAGTAGCCTTTTATTTATAAATGATTATATTTAAAAATTATATAAAATTAAACTAAATTTAAACACTAAATAAAATTTTAATTAAATAAACTAAAAATGTAATCTAGAAGTATACTTAAAAGTTGAAATAAATATTGTAGTATTTTAAATTATACCATACTTAAATATATAATATTTAATAATTTGACAAATTCATAATTAATTATTTAATATTTAATAATTTTAAAAATTCATAATTAATTAAAAAAATACATTAAAAGTTTAAGTTTAATTAAAGTGTATATGTATTATTTAAATTATAATATAAAATAAAAGTATATTAAAACATAAGTTCAAGTACTTTATAGTAATATAGTTAAAAAACTTAACAAAAGTTTATATATGAAAGTAAGGTTTATACAATATTTAATATTTAATAAGTTGACTTATAATTAAAATGTTCTTAGAAAAATATAATGAAAATTTAATTTGATTAAAATGTTTATGTATTAAGTTTAAATTATAATATAAAAGAAAATGATATTAAAATATAAGTTCAAGTACCATTTAAGTTTATATATTAAATTTCAAATCTTATATAGTAATATAGTTAAAAAGTTAAATAAACATAAGTTTATATATAAAAAGTAATGTTGGATAATATATTTAAAAAGTTTAATAAACAAAAAGTTATATATGAAAGTAAGGTTTAAGTGTATATGAAATTTAAAAGTTTATATAATAAGTTTAATAAAATTAAAATTTTAAATTATATTTTAACATTATCCAAAGTATATAAACTATATTTTAAATTATCCAAAGTATATAAATTATTCAAAGTATATATACATAGACTCAAATAAAGTTCTTCATTCCCATCAAAATAGACTCAATAGAGATCTTCTATCTGATTAAAATAGACCAAGGAGAAAAAAAATTCAATAACTTTCTTATGCATAACTCTAAGGACAACTTAATCTCTAATTCAAACAAAGTAAATATTTCCATTTGAAAAATGTAAACAGAATAAATATTTCAAATGGATAAGGGAATCAATGAAGCCAATTCCAAAATTATAGGGCACCCATTTTGTAAATATTTACGATGTTTCAACTTAGTATCAATATATATCTGCTTAAGTTTGAAATTGAATATATATTTGACAATTAAACATGGAGAAAAACGATAAATGCCATTTAAAATTGACGCTATTTGACAATTGAAATAGATGCTATTTTAAAATTTATATATGAACATTAAAATTGATTCATACGTTTAGAATTGCGATTTGAATAATCCATTTTTTTTTTAAATAATCAACAAATTTCGATAAAAATTCACCACAAAATTCCACACTGGCTTCAACATTCTTTCTTTGTCCCTCTCATAAGTTCGGAATCATAATAATCAGGTGATGTCACCATGCATTGGAATCCTTTATTTTCCAGGAGGTCCGAGAGCTCGTCAAAGACGGGATCACAGTTCTTTTTTGTGCACGATCGAGCTAAGGGATTTCTGTTAAGGCTAGGTGATTTTTGGCAACGTAAGGTGACGGTGCCAGAGATGGATCTCAGCTTTATTCTACGAAATTGGCCGACGCTTCTCGAAATCATATGTCCTACTTCTCTTATCATGTTGGAACGAGATCTGAAAATGGCAATAGCAAAAAATATATGAGCTTCTAAAAAACCTTCGATGCCCTGAATACTGTTGAGCCTCACGGTTTGGTATTGAAATTCGTAGGACACCCTAAATATAGAGGTTTAGGGCTTGGTATCTACTACTGACCTTCACCGGGAGAACAACGATCCGCATATGTCCACGTAGTGAAAATACAGAACACTTAACTACGCGAACAAAGTTGTTTTCAGCTCGCAGTAAAGTGGGTTACAGAACGATCCGCATATGTCCATGTAGTGAAAATACGGAACACTGAAATGCGCAAACAAAATAGTTTTCGGCTTGGTGGCAGTTTTCAATTGGTTTGAGGGACGACCAAGAATGAACCAATGAGAACCGTCACCCACAAAGCAGACCTAAGATAAAAATGCCTTCAATATATATAAATATATCTTTTAATATATATATATTTAAATATAAATATATTGAAATACATAATAATTAAATTAAATTAAAATATAATTTTAATTTTAATTTAAAATAAATTAATATTTATATCTAAATTAATATTTATATAAATTATAACATTAATATTTAGAATATATTGAGTTTTAAATTTGCATAGAATTCTGGACTTTAAATAAAAAGATCTGTTTTTTGGTTTGATTCCAGTCAATGCTTATATATAGAACACACCAAAACTGATAGCTCCTTGAGTGTAATACTAAAGAAAAGTTTTGCACCTCAAAATATTTGATCCCTTTAGGGGCTTGATAGAGCCTAGGATTTGGATCTATGCTGGTTACTATTCAATAAGGGGAAGACGTGTAAAGTTGCATCACATTATGTATAAAAAAAGTAATAATTTTTTTTTTTATGTAGATTAATGAGAAAAAAGAAGACAAATAAAAATTAATTAAAAAAAATCCATATTAGCTCATAAAATAAAAAATGTAAAAGACAAATTTATATCAGCTCATATTAGTTCATTTAAGAAGTTAAGGTTTTTAATTTTAAAACCCTACTTATTTTAAAGAAAAGGCATAATCTCCTTAGGGAAGGGGTGGACATTATTACCAATCTCTAAGGGGAAAATAACACATCATTTTGGGGGGTGTGTTTGGAAGGCACTAATACAAGGTAGGGTTGTTTAAGACATTTTTTAAAGACAAAATTAACATATTTCCTTTAATATTTATTAAGAATTTCTTTTAGGATGTTTAAGACAATTTTTAAGACAAAATTAGTCTCAAAGTTGTTTTTAGTTTTTTAGTTTCTAAAATTACTATCTCCTTTAAAAAATTGATTTTTTAAGGTAAAATCATTATTTGTTTTTGGAAGGTAAAATGATTTGGGTTTTTGCATGAGGCTTTTTCTCAACCACACTAAATGAATTGTTAGTGAGAAAAACCACAATCCTTTGAATCAAAGTTTACCTGCATTGATCTGTTCCATCGATGGCTGGGTATCAATAGGTTTCACATAACAATGGCTCCATCGGTATGCTCTATTCACCTTCTCAAGAATGATTTAAATAGTTTTGAGTGGATTTGCACAATAATTTTGATGCAGGGCTGTAGGGAATGGTGATTCTCAGCGGTCTCCCTACCATCTCTGAGACCCCCCTGCTTGCACTTCCATCTCTTTTTTATGCTTCACTAATATGCGGTTTCAAGTGGGCGACCTTTAATGGGTAAGATCTCCAATTGTCCCTTATAATCTTAGTTTCTGATTTCTTTTGGGATTGACAGGTATATGACAGTTTGTATATATAAATTTTGTGTATTTTTTCAGCCACGAGGGATGTCTTGAGGGACAACTAGTTCATGATATAGTTAAACATGTGTTGAGTATTAAAACTAGGTGGAGTATTGAAGAACCAAAAGAATCCCAAAGAATACTTTGGCTAGCCATCTATACTATGGGATTATTGGTTCCAGATTGTTATTTATTTTCAACAAGGAGGAGGCACAGAAAGGACATACAATAGTTGGAAGGAAAGTTCTCAGTTCATTACCTGCCAAGAAACTACAATCTAGTGCGTTAATACAATTCATACTTTACATTCATCTATTGTATACATTCAGTAAGTATATAACATCATATAATTGACTTGGACTCATTTTATTGGCTTTAAAACACCTTTCCTAGTGCCCACCAAAAAACGAATGGAAATACGAACCTGAACTACACGTGGATATGAGAGATTGAGCCGAGCAGATAAATAATAGAAATGCCCACTCCCCCGTTCTTTGGATATGATTTGATTCCTAGAAAATGGTCCTCCATATGAAAAAATCAATCTGTACATGGGTATAGATGGTATCTCCCCATTTCCCTATCATTCATTATTTATGGGTACCAGCCACATGTTGATGTATTTGTAACTTCATAATGTATTCATCTATGTATCTTATTTATTGTAACCCGATGTTCATTTTGGGATGTATCTATAATGTAATTGAGTCATGGTGTCATGCCCCGATGTTCCAATCGGGAAAATCAATAATGTAAACAAGTCATGTCAAGTCATAGTGGGTAACCCTCCAATTGTCTAAGGGTTGAAGTCCCCACAGTTCCAGGGCACTAGGGTTATGAGACTCTCCAAGTAGAGGTCAGCCCTCGTAGGATTTTAGTCATGTCAAGATTAGTATAAATAGAGAGCTGGACTCCCTATTTAGAACACATCACTCACACACTCAAGTGTAGTGCATAGTTGAGGAAGGATAAGACACAGGGGCTAGACAAGAAGAAGATTACTACTGTTGGAAGTGCATCTTACTGTTTTGGGGTTTTACCTTTTGTGCTGATTCTATCTCTGAGGAAGTTGCGGGGTTTTCTCCATTTATGGTTTCCCCGATGAAAAACATTGTGTTCATTGTCTCTTGTGTTTGATTGCTGTACTTGTTTCTCTCTCAGTGAAGATCCTAACATAATGCTAGCTTGAATGTTGAAAAACTAACATGGTATCAGAGCTAACCTAAGAAGAAGACACTGTGCAGCTGTGGGAACTAGGTCTTCCTAGTTCGTGGATCTCTCTCCACATATTTTGAGCAAAAGTAAGGTGGAATAACTCTCCTCCTTAGGGCACATCTTTCTATCGAAGTAGAATCCAATTCTGAGGTTTCAGTTTTGGACCTATCACTGCTGCCGAAAATTAGGGATTTTCACAAAAGAGGAATTTTTTAGTGAGCCAAGGCTTGGATTGATCTCCTCCCCAAAATCGAAGTTACGGACAAATTTCAAGGTAATTGGGTGGAAAGAACTCCGGAAAAGCAAAACCCTAATTTGCTCTTGAACCAGCTCTGCAGGATTTCAGCTCAAATTTTAGATCCGACATCTTGACTTGGTAAGATCTAAAATCTTTTGTATTTCCATTTGAGGTTCTTAGTTAAGATGTCTCATCATACCAAGCTTGAGGGAGCTAATAACTTTAGAGTTTGGAAGTATAGGATCTCCCTCGTCCTGGAAGAGAATGAGTTAGACTCCTACATCCATGAAAAGGTTCCAGTTCCGGAGGGAGATGAGGCTAAGGCCTTGCATAAGAAGAAGTTGCTTATGGAAAAGAGGATCATTGCTGATTCTATCAAGGATCACCTTATCCCATAAGTGTCATCTCTCAAGACACCTAAAGCTATGTTTGATGCCCTAACCAAATTGTTTGAAGGGAAGAACATAAACCGGAAGATGAATCTGAGAAACCAACTGAAGAATGTGAAGATTTAGAATGCAGAGACCATCCAGTCTTACTTCACAAGAGTTTCTCAGATCAAGGAACAACTAGAAATAGTAGATGAAGAAGTGGAAAATGCAGAGATTGTGATGACTACCTTGAATGGCCTTCCTAGGTCATGGGATTCTTTCATCCAAGGAATCTGTGCTAGAAAGAAGTTAGTCAAATTCAGCAGACTATGGGAAGAGTGCTCTCAAGAAGAAGCTCAGATAACAGCTCGAGAAGAAAAGATGGGAAGTGAAGATCAAGCTCTCATGGTACACTCCAAGTCACACTCCAAGTCAACAAGAAGGAAAGCTCATCACTTCAGAGGTAAGCACTCTCACAAAGATAACACTAGAAAATATTTGTCTAGGATCATATGTTATACATGTGATGAAGCAGGACATTATGAAAGGAATTGTCCTAAGAAACCAAAGCCAACAAAGAGGAGCAACAAAAGAAGACATCATACTCATACTACAGAGGATGATGAACCATCCAAGAAAAGATCCAGATATGAAAGTGAAGACTCTTCAAGTGAGGATGAATATGTTTTGATCTCCGCTCTCATAGGTAACATTACTCACGGAAGTGATGATTGGCTCATAGATAGTGGGGCTTTCAAACACATGACTGGATTCAAGGAATCCTTTGTGAGACTGTCAGAACATGAATCATCTCAAAAGGTGAAGCTAGGAGATGACTACCAATATCCAATAAAAGGTAGTGGGGAATATTCCTATAAGCTAGACTCTGGAAAGTCTCTAACAATGAAGGAATTATTGTTTGTGCCAGGACTTAAGAAGAACCTCCTTTCCATATCAGCATTAGATGCAAAAGGAATGTGGGTTGCATTCATAGATGGTCAAGTCATCATGTGGCCAAAAGGAAATACTATCGATGATGCGGTAGTGATCGGAGAACAAGAAGGTGGATTGTACAAATTGAAGGGCCATCCAGAACAAGCCTTGGTACATGACACAGTAGAGCCAAGTGAACTTTGGCATAGAAGGCTTGCATATGTGCATTACAGAGCACTACCTATTGCAAGCAAAGCTGTCGAAGGTCTTCCAGAAATCCAAGAAAAACATGATGGGGTCTGCAAAGGATGTGTGAAAGGAAAGAATACAAAGAATACATTTCCAAGCAACGAAAGCAAAGCAAAAGGAATATTGAAAATCATCCACTCCGATGTATGCGGTCCTATGTTGTCAAACTCTCTAAGAGGGTATGCATATTATGTTTCTTTTATCAATGAATTTTCTAGGAAGACATGGATTTACTTCATGAAGAACAAAGATGAAGTATTTAGTAAGTTCAAGGAATTAAAAACCTTGATCGAGAACCATACTGAAAAGAAGATCAAGACCTTTCGATCAGATAATGGAAGAGAATTCACTTCAAATGAATTCAAAGAGCTATGCAAAGAATCAGGGATTAACAGGGAGTTGTCCACTCCTTACAATACACAATAGAATGGGATTGCAGAGAGGAAGAATAGAACTATCATGGAAGCTACAAGAGCAATGCTTCATGATCAAGATCTTCCTATGCATCTTTGGGCAGAAGCTGCCAGAACAATAGTGTATGTACAGAACCGTACTCCACATAGACTACTCAAGAAAAAGACTTTTGAAGAAGTCTTCTTCGACAAGAAACCAGAAGTCAGCCATCTCAGAATATTCGGTTGTGTTGTGTACATCCACATTCCAAAAGAGAAGAGGACTAAATTAGATCCTTAAGAAAAGAAGGGTATATTTGTGGGATACTCTGAAAGCTCGAAGGCTTACAGAATATATTTCCGAGGATACAAGGAGATTGACATTAGAAGGGATGTGACATTTGATGAAGACACTGCTTACAACAAATCCAGAAAGAGACCCACTGAAGAACCTAAAGAAGTAGAAGCACCCAAAATTCATGATACAACTATCAATGAAGAAAATCAAGAAGAAGATCGAGAATTTGAAGAACCACAAAGACCTGTAGATCCACCTCTGGATAAGAATCCTCATAAGAGGAAACCTGCTTGGGTATGAGAAATTATCCAAGGTGCGGAAAGATATGGGGCTCCAGAAGAGAATCACAGAGAAAGAAAGAGGACCAGATCTTGCTCTGGGTATGTAGCTTTACTATGTGATTTCATTGATAAATAACCTTCCAGTTATGAAGAAGCGGTAGAATAGAAAGAATGGAAGGATGCTATGATCGAAGAATACCAATCGATCACGAAGAATGATGTTTTGGATGTTGTACCAAGACCAGATGGGAAGTTAGTTGTAACTTCCAAATGGATCTACAAGATCAAACATGCTGCAGACGGTAGCATTGAAAATCACAAGGAAAGATTTGTGGCTCGGGGGTTCTCTCAAAAGGAAGGAATAGACTATGAAGAAACCTTTGCACCTGTAGCCAGATACACTTCCATCAGATTAGTACTTGCTTTGGCTGGAGTGATGAAATTGAAGATACAGCAGATGGATGTCAAGACTACTTTCTTGAATGGTGTAGTAGAAGAGGAAGTGTATGTAGAACAACTACTTGGTTTTGAGACACATGATAGGGAGTCTCATGTAGGTAGATTGAAGAAATCCCTGTATGGCTTAAAACAGGCACCCAAGACCTGGTATGGCAGAATTGACAGCTTTCTATCCAGTTTGGGCTTTACCAAGAGTAAAGCAGATTCCAACCTTTACTACAAGGTTGAAGATGGCAACCCAGTGATGCTTCTACTATATGTAGATGATTTGTTTGTAACAGGTATGGATGGGTTGATTGTTGATACGAAGAGAAAGCTTGCTGCCGAGTTTGAGATGAAGGGATTGGGTATGATGCATTATTTTCTAGGTATGGAGGTGTGGCAGAATGCGGATAGAATCTTCCTTGGACAAGGGAAGTATGCAGTAGAGATCCTGAAGAGGTTTGGGATGATGGACTACAATACTATGGCCACACCTATGGCATCAAACCTGAAGTTGTTGAGTGATGCTTCATCAGAGTCGGTTGATGCTATGATGTATCATCAGATGATTGGGTCATTGATGTACCTGACGAACACGAGACTAGACATTTGCTTTGCTGTGAACACCTTGAGCCAGTTCTTGACAGATTCGAAAAATGTTCACTTGATTGCTGTAAAGCATATTCTGAGTTACCTGAGGGGTACATTTGATTATGGGATCAAGTACAATGCGAATCAAAGGATTAACCTAGAGGGTTATGTTGATTCAGATTGGGCAGGCAGTGCCATCGATAGGAAGAGCACTTCAGGGTGTTGCTTCAGTATGGGATCAGGTGTGATCTCTTGGTTTAGCAGGAAGCAATCCTGTGTGGCACTGAGTACAGTTAAAGCATAGTATGTCGCAGCTTGTTCAGCTAGTTGTGAGGCAGTATGGATGCGGAAGCTACTGTTTGATTTATTTGATCTCCAGATGGATGCTACTTGTATAGATTGTGAAAACCAGAGTTGCATGAAGTTTTCAGAGAATCCAGTGTTCCATGACAAGTCGAAGCACGTCGAGATCAAGTATCACTATATCAGAGATATGGTGCAGAGAGGAGCAATGAAGCTCCAGTATGTTGCGACGGAGGAACAGATAGTTGATGTGTTGACAAAGCCATTGGCTAGAGTGAAGTTCGAGTAATTCAGGGAGAAGCTTGGTGTTCTCCAGATCGAGGTTTCCTCCAAGGGAAAGTGATGAGTCCCATAGCCATTTTGACATGGTGAGAGGATTGGTTCCTTCCATGGTTAGATGTAAGGGATGAGCCATTCTGTCATGGTGAGAGGATTTGATTCCTTCCATGTCAGATATGAGTTCTGAGATCCATAGCCATCCTAATGAGTAGGTCAGATATAATTGTTAAGCCATTCTGTCATGGTGAGAGGATTGGTTCCTTCCATGACAGATGTGGGTGCTGGCCATTCTATCAAGTAGGACAAATGTAAGGGAAACTTCCATTCTAGGAATGGAGGTACCTAGTCAGTTACCAAAAACACTAAGTCCGGGACTAAGAGAGCCATTCTGACGAGTAGGTCAGATGTAAGGGCTGAACCATTCTGTCATGGATAAAGGATTAGGTTCCTCCCATGTCAGATGTGAGTGTTGGCCATTCTATCGAGTAGGACAGATGTAAGGGCAACTGCCACTCTCCAGGAGAGTGGAGGCACTTGGTCCGTTACCAGATAGCTCAGTCGGGGACTGGGGGCCATTCTGATGAGGGTGTAGGATTTAGTTCCTACCAGGTTAGATGTGAGTGCATGCCCTTCTGATGAGGGTGTAGGATTTGGTTCCTACCAGGTCAAATGTAAGTGCAGAGCCTTTCCATCATTGTGAGCAGGATGCAATTCTAGCCTGGATGAAAGTATGGAAATATTTCATCATTGTGAGTAGGATGTGTTCCTGCCTAGATGGATGTAAGTGCAGAAATATTCTATCATTGTGAGTAGGATGTGATTCCAGCCTGGATGAAAGTATGGAAATATTTCATCACTGTGAGTAGGATGTGTTCCTGCCTGGATAGAAATATGGAAATATTCCATCATTGTGAGAAGGATGTGATTCCTTCCTGGATGAAAGTACGAAGTTCTTTCATCACTGTGAGCAGGATGTGTTCCCACCTGGATGGAAGTGAGTACTATGCCTTTCTAACGAGTAGGTTAGATGTAAGTGCTGAAGAAGACCTACATGTTGGCTAGGCCTACAACAAGCATGAAAGAAGGCTGGCTCTGTAGAACTTCCTATGACGAGAAGAATCATGAGATAACACATATGATGATGACTAGATGAGATCCAGATCATGTGATGATCCAAATCTAGCAGTGATGATCCATATTGAGTGATGATCCAGATCTAGTGATGATGATCCAGATCAAGAGATGATCCAGATCCAGTGATGATGTCCCATGATGATCCAGATTGAGAGATGATCTAGATTCGAAGAATGAAGATGAATTGAAGATGAAGATGACTTGAAGACTTAGAAGACTTGAGATGCAGATGACGAGATGATCCAGTTGATACAGAGAAGAAGACCAGTGCTGAAAATTGTGTCAAAAGAATACCTTCCTAGTTAAGATGGAGTGTTGATGTATTTGTAACTTCAGAATGTATTCATCTATGTATCTTATGTATTGTAACCCGATGTTCATTCCAGGATGTATCTATAATGTAATTGAGTCATGATGTCATGCCCCGATGTTCCAATCGGGAGAATGAATAAAGTAAACAAGTCATGTCAAGTCATAGTGGGTAACCCTCCAATTGTCTAAGGGTTGAAGTCCTCGCAGTTCCAGGGAACTAGGGTTATTAGACTCTCCAAGTAGAGGTCGTCCCTAGTAGGTTTTTAGTCATGTCAAGATTAGTATAAATAGAGAGATGGACTCTCTATTTAGAACACATCACTCACACACTCAAGTGTAGTGCATAGTTGAGGAAGGAGAAGACACTGGGGCTAGACAAGAAGAAGATTACTGTTGTCGGGAGTGCATCTTACTGTTTTGGGGTTTTACCTTTTGTGCTAATTCTATCTTTGAGGAAGTTGCGAGTTTTTCTCCATTTATGGTTTCCCCAATGAAAAACACTGTGCTCATTGTCTCTTGTGTTTGATTGCTGTACTTGTTGTTCTCTCAGTAAAGATCCTAACATAATGCTAGCTTGAATGTTGAAAAACTAACACCACATTCCTAATTCCTCTTTTTATCCTCATTAAATAAATAAGAATAAGCCCGGTTATAGATCCCCAGGCCTGCAATCGAGTTGTTCTGGAAGAGACCAGGCGGGCAATGGGAGAGAGGTTTTCTCTACTAGTATGGGGGGTACAAAAATGAAGTTCCAGCGGGGGCTTATATAAACAATAGGGGTATCCCCCTATTATTGCAGTCGTGACACTTCCATATATTCAAAGAATTTAAGAGCCTACAGGGAGAAGCATTTTTTCTTTTTTAGAATAGTAGGGGCCCTCCAATAGTTGGCCGCCCACACACACTTCAATCCGAAAATGATTTCAGACAAGGTACTCAAGATCTTTCGTATGGGTTAGAAATTTGGGATTGGACGTACCATTGGATTTCCAAATAGGACGATCAAAATCATTTATTCGCACCTTTTTAAGTTGTTCAAGTCCCCTTTTTATGGGATAATGGTGTGCAGAAGGGACATAATAAGTAAGGTACCCATTCCTAATAGATGGACTTCATGACTGACTCCTATCTTAAATTGAAAGGTCTATGGTTTGAGGCCATCCATTATATACATGAAAACTTCTCCTTTTCCTTGGTTACTTACTAGAAGAAGATGAAGCAGGGAGTGGCACTTAACTCGTGACTTATCAGTGTTCACCAGGCACAAGTTAATTGGCTATGCTAGTTTAATATCATGTAATTTCATTGAGAGTAATGAGATTCTCTACAACCCAATATAGGTGAGATGTGTAAGGTTATGTAACATAACGGACTAAGGTTATGTGCACGGAGAGTAGTGAGGGGCTT
>LPNX010288977.1:0-29402 GCA_001517045.1 Pseudotsuga menziesii
GAGACACCAAATTGGTGTATGAGACCCCCTTGTTTGTGGGACAAGGGACCCCCCTCTGCGCAGCGATTTAACTGCTAAAGTCTACAGAGGTGTACATACTACATACACTACCCCCCTCTGGATTTGAACCCGTAACCTCCTAAGAGGAAACACATGCTCTTAACCATTAGGCCCACTCACATTAGGCCCACTCATGCTGTTACTGTACAAAAATCTTACATGATCAGTCATCTATACAACTTAAGAAATGGCCAATTCCTACCCCTTATATATACAGACAACTTGACAACAGTTGATCATTTTGTACAAAACCACCACTGCGTAAACAAGCATGCAGATCAAAATAGTTATCCTTAATCAATTAAAACTGCGAACAACAGAACTTGAATGTCACAGGAATGAACACTAACTCAACTGCAACTCAAATCTAAATTGGCATACACAAGACAACCACCCAATCTCCAGTATATGATACTATACAAAACATCACATGTTGAAGTTAGTATGGTTCAGACAAAAGTATATCTTTGACTTGTTATTAAACAGAGAGACAGCCACCTTATCCACCTGATATTAATTTTAGCATGCTGCTGCTAATAATGAAACATCAAGAGGAAAACGGTTAGAGTAGGAACAGGTTATTCAAAAAATTTCAGGCCTACCCTCCAAAACTCATCCATTGTATTCATAGTACATACCTCTCATTTATGGATAAAGAATAGCACGCAGTCTAGACTCACTTTTTGGGTCTGCTATAGCAGTGGAAACTTAGAATTAATGTTAATATGCCACCTTTAGGTTTCAGCATTATATGAGAAATGTCAGTCTAAGTAATTTTCGATCAGTAAACCAGTTCACAGATACCTGAACCAGATTCCAGAACTTCAAGCTCATGCATGCCCACTGCAGACTACTACAATGGAAAGCAATTAGATCCACAACAGCGAAAGAAGAAAAGAGAGAAGAAAAGCACACAATATCTTACTTAAATGAAATTCAAGGGTTTCAAAATGTAAGGATTGAATCTGATATCATATATCAAAGGCAAATAATGCCAAAAACAAAATACAATCCTCCAGAATGCTCAGATGTACATGCAAAGAGCTACCTGCCTCACAGAAAGTAAGTAATACAGCTAGGGCTGGGAAGCTCAATCTTTTTACATCAACTGTGGCAAGGCACCTGCAATAGTCAAATGCCCACAATAGACATATCCTATAGAGCGGTAAAAGTGCTTCCATATCAGCAACTTCACAATTTGTTCTCAATAACACAATAACCTGCCCAGAGAATGACTTCTTCCCAGCCACAGGAACTGGAAGCACTTCTAAGTAACCCCACCTCAAAATCTTTCTTTAATCTCTGGCTTTACTCAAATTCGACTTCTAAGCAATTTTGGTTCCTGTGAATTTGCAGGGTGCAAAAAAAGAACTTGCCAAGCGAGAATAAAATCATTTTGTGATCAAAACAGGAATATATTCAAGGAATGCACTGTTTCTGACAAGAATACAGAAACTGCAAACACTCACACCTGACAATAAGTAAAATATACAGTGATTTGAGATACAACTCTTATGGCCATCAACTAAGTCCATTCATGCCACCCTGAGTATTTCCCCTTTTCTTTTCACCCCTCTCAGTCCATGTTTTGGTTTCAGCAGCTGATGAATTTTGATCTGGAGAACCATGTGAGTGTATAGATGGAGAATGAACACCAAGATGTCGATTTGCTCTAGCCTTTTCTTTATCAGCTGCACTGCCAGTTAACTTCTTCTCATTATCCCTTCTTGCTCGAGAAGGTGTGGGAGGAGCAAAGCGACTATTTATGACTGGATGTGTTTCAGGATCATATGTCTGGGATGCAAGGTAGGTAAGAGCAGTCACTACATCAGCAATTAGGGGACGCATTGTGGCTTGTTCCTGGACACACATTGCTGCCACAGCAAGAGCTTGATATAAACCCCTCATAGGATAGCGGGCTTGAAGCAATGGGTCAGCCATCTGTGAAAACTTCCTTCGATCCTTAAACAATGGTCGTGCCTGAAATAGCCAAATGTAAGGAACTCAATGCTTCTGACTATAAGATACAGTATAAAAAGTTTAGTTTCAATAATCTAAAGGGTTATACCAAAAGGTAATGAGAGCCAAGGAAATACTTCTAGGCCCACACAAAGTTTAAACAAATTCAGTTATCTAAATGTCTTTCAAGTCAAACAAACACAGCGAAAACAGTCCCTTTTATCTAATATTAAACAAAGTTAAGCAAATATCTATTTGTGTCTGAACATCCTCCATTACTTCATCCATGTAACGCATGAAAGAAATTGAAGGGAAAGAAGACAGACATACCCAAGCAACAAGATTGTGCTCTCCTGCCGACCTGGAATTGTCAATGGCTTTCCTACCTGTGATTAATTCTAACAAAACAACCCCAAAACTGTAGACATCGGATTTTATTGTCAACTGACCAGTCATAGCATACTCTGGTGCACAATATCCATAGGTTCCCATCACACGGGTTGAAACATGTGTCTTATCTCCAACGGGCCCAAGTTTGGCTAATCCAAAATCAGATAACTTAGAATGATATCCTTCATCCAGTAAGATATTGGAGCATTTCAAATCTCGATATATCACTGGTGGGTTGGCTGTGTCATGCAGGTATTCCAACCCTTTAGCAGCACCTGCAGCTATTTTCATTCTAGTCCTCCAATCTAATGGCTCCTTGTCAGGTGGAAGATCTGCAAAAACCAGCTTATTCTCATTTAATGTTGATTGCCAATTTAATTGCACACATTCATGACAAAGATTGTTGCATAATATTTTATAACAACAAAATAACTAAGGTATTCATGAAAATCTCATTCACACAAAAGAGGATGAGTTTGAGATATCAATACCATGAAGGTGATCTTCCAGTGATCCCAGGGGCATGTACTCATAAACTAATAACCTTTGATCACCATCAGCACAATATCCAATAAGGTTAACAAGATTCTCATGATGCAGGAGACTAAGCATCAAAACTTCAACAAGAAATTCTCTGTTTCCTTGCACTCCATTCCTGTCAAGTTGTTTAACAGCGACAACCTGTACACAATGAATAAGCACAAACTTGGCCATAAATATATGCAGACAATAAAACTAACAACAATAAACAAATAAAGATGTCTCCATACAAAAATGTGTCTGCAATTGATCATCATACTTGTTCTCCAAATTTTACAGAGATGACTTAATAGGCCTTATTTAATTTAACAGATACTTACAACCAAATTCATTATGAATAACTGATTTGTCTGCTTGTCAATCCCAGTATTAAAACGTTCCAATCAACTGACTGTGTTCTGACATGTTCCGAAGAATTAAAATGGTAATGCATATAAAGCTTGAACAAAAAACCGTTTAACCCAATATTTTGTCTTCTTAAGACAAAACTGTTTGATATCAACCCAGCTTACTTTATACATGTATTTATTAGTTTATATATCTCCATTCTTGTACAAACGAGTTTCATAGAGTTAAAGAACTACATTTCACATTTAAATGCTTGACTTAAACTTAAACTTTAAGATGTAGGTCCTTACAAAATGTAAAAATAAAATTAAAAAAATCTAATATAATTTAATATGTTTGGATAAAGTTGTTCAAGTCTAGTAAGGATGAATAGCCCAGCTGCTCATAAACAGCAAGAAAAATTATTAGCATTTTAGGTATAGCTGGGCCATTCAAGTTTCAATTGTAAATATATTATATTTTTCTGTTAACAAAAAGGTTGATTAGAGTATATTAATACAGCCCATGCACAAACTTAGACTTTGTAACTATATTAACAGTTTATGGGCCTTGGATCTTTTCCCTACAAATACATACTTGACATCAAAGTTTTAAGTCACCAATTCAACAATAACTGCAAACACAAGTTCCCATCAAGGAACTCTGAGGTTTTTGTTATGATTGTGCAGCTACAATTTTATGTTGTCCATAGCCAAAACAACAGTATCAAAATTAAGCAGAGCTTCTACACTTCACTGCAATATTAAGAGTAGCTTAGAAAGCCCATGATTCTGTTCTAACAGACAACATTCTATAGTTTCTTAAAAAAACAGATCAATCACCTGGCCAGTAGTTTCAAGCCTGCCCTTGTAAACTCTTCCAAACCCTCCTTCCCCTAAGAGACAGTCCGGCTTGAAATTCTTCGTCGCCGCCGCCAGTTCTCGGAAAGTAAACGTCTGCGCCGCAATATGCTGGGATCCATCTCTAGAACTTTCTCTTCTACTATCGAAAGAGGGTTTCGATTTTAAATTCTCTACAAGTTAAAAAAGACCGAGAATTAAGATGCCAGAACAACGGAAAGGCGTAAATATTTCCCAAAAGAACAAAAAAATCAATCAATTCAAAATCCTTTTAACCCAATCCGAGAAAAACAAACATAAAGGGATAACAAAGCCTAATTTATCGCAGGCACTCTAAGATTTCAGTTCTAGTAACATCCCGAAGAGGCCTTTCCAAGGATTCTAAGAAACAGTAGTTGGGGGGGCTTTAAGCTGAGACAATACAAAATCCTTATTCACAGCAGCTCTGATCGACTAAAAATACTGGGTTTTGTCTAATACCCTAAAATTAGCTTCGCAGAGACATACAAAACCGAACATTTTTTCGACAAAACTAACAGAATTGAAAAAAGGGACTCATGGTACTCACCGTCGGCGGGATCCTTGGAGAGCTGATGAGTAGATGAAGCCGCGGAGTGGCCAGCTTTGCTGTCATCCTTTGCAGGCTTCAAAGGCTTGTTTTGCTTAGAGGATCGTAAGCATGAAAAGCAGCCCATTTCTGTGCTAAATTCCTTGAAAAAAAATACCGAGAGACCGGCCGTGAATTCGAGCAAACCAACCCTGGCCTATACGGCTGATTCTATCCAGGGCCAAACATAATTCTCATTATCATTGAGGGCCGATCGATGGGAAATGAGAATAAAAAGAACGACATTTATATACTTGAGCAAGCGCAACACGCAATTCGTCACGCAGACAGACAAGGGGATCGAGAAACCGTTTTAGTACAGTGCAAGTGGTTTCCCACGCGGTTTTTTAATGGCGGTGTCGAACGCGGTAAGGTTGGAGAACAAATTAAAGAGTGATGGGGAATTTAAGAAGATGATTCTTCCGACGCTAACTAGTTTGGCTCCTCCCATTGGCGAGGCTCTAAAATAGCGTGTTTTTGTCAAACGGTCCTTTTTTCCCTTCGGGACCCGACAACTTTAAGGAGTCTCCGCTTAACTGTTCGGAAGTGAAAGGAATGGAATTTAAATTTTATTAATTTCCGGAAATTGGGGGTTTTGTTGTAATTCACCCCGAATTTTGCTCACGGAATAGTGGGATTGACTTTTCTTCGTGGAATCACTGGCTTTTCCATGTGTAGGGCGGCCTGCCGTTGTAAAAATTTACAAATTTTATTTATTCTCCTTTTCTCGTTTTAACTGCTACTATTCTCCTTTTTTTAATTATTTATTTTATTCCCCATATCTCACCTACGTTGACCACGTCAACGTACCCTAATACATCTTCTTTTACCTCAGTGAATAAAAATTGCAAACATGTAAAAAGGAAAAATCATTAGTGTTAAATATATATATATATAAATAAGATCTAATTCTTTATCCGTATTTTATATTGTTATTATGTTTAATAAAATATGAAAAGGTAATCTTTGTTCGAAGGGTAACTCGATCCTTGCGTAGCATTTTTCTTTTTAGGTTGAGAATTTGATTTTTTCTTAGGTTTGTTGGTGAATATAGATTTTTTTATAAATAAACATTATAAATTTTCATTATATTTAATTGATATTATATAGTTTATTAATTATATTAAAATGAATATATTAATTTTAGTTTATTAAAATTAGTTAAATTCAAAAAAATATTTCAATTCAAATATTATTTGAAATTTTAATATAAATGAGTTGAAAATTAAATAAATAAAAAATTTATTGAATAAGATTTTAGTTACATCGGTAATTGAAATATTAATAAATACATTAAAGTTAAATAAAAGAAACTAAATTAGTTAATTTAAAAAAATTATTTCAATTCAAATATTATTTGAAATTTTAGTATAAATGAGTTGAAAATTAAATAAATAAATGAAATTTTAATATAAATGAGTTGAAAATTAAATAAATAAAAAATGTATTGAATAAGATTTTTTTTTTTGACAATAACTGATGGTTAGATTAAAAAAGAACCAGGAAAACAGCTTCCGGGGACTGAGTTACATTGGTAGAATCCATGGGCGTATCCAACTGCTCTGGCAGAGACCAGTAAGCAGAGACAGAGCAATCAAAGTTCTAGCCTGCATGAGGAGAGTAACGTTCTGCCTACAGATTCATTATGGAACAAGGAAGACTATAACGCCAAAGGAGAAAATGGAAAACAGAAAGAAGATCCACAACATTACATGGAAAAAACAGGAAGTGCCCTGCAGCCACAATGAAAGAAGGAAGAGCTTGAAAGGCAGTCCTTGAGTCATTTGGAATCCATCTTGGAGAGAGATATCTTGACAACGATCTCCAAAGTAGAAACTCAACAAACGATAATTTCAAAGTTGACTGCTGCATCTTTGAAATGAAAAGGGACGCCTTCTTAAAACCCATCGTTGTCCTCTGAGGAAGAGCCAAATCTTTCTTTTGCACAGCTCGAAGATGATGGAGACTATCCCCTTCAGAGCCAGAGGGGAGACAACCTGCGCATGGAGAGGATCTTGATGCTTATCTTCCATATCGGCCAGCATTAAAAAATATTAAAAGCAGTTCTGAAGGCGATCTTTGGACATCGGATTCACTAAACCGAGAAGAGAGGAAGATATCACGTGATTCTAAAGGCTGGGAGTGGCAAGAGACTAAAATAACTAGGAAAGGAGGATCAAACGCAGATGGAGAGGACAGATCTGTCAAGATCATGGGATGGTGCAGAAGGATTCCGTGCCACTTTCTATAATAGTGCCCCTACTCAGGATCGTGGCATGATTGGCTTCGAGGTCGGCAGCACTGTTAAGATGCCTTAAAATGTGAAAAAAGCTTATAGAATGGAACTTACCAGCAAGGCTCATAATTTTCTAGAAAATACGCTTCAAAAGGAGGCTAGAAGGACGAGACTTTATGCAAATGGCCTGCATAACAATTCTAGAGTCACCAAAAACAGAGAGCTCTCGAATGTTGAGCTTAAGAGCTTGCCTGAGACCTTGCCACAGGGCGTAAAATTCAGCAGTGTTGTTTGAATCCACTCCCAATCCCCAGGCATAGGAGGATCGGGTGGAGCCAGAGGGGAAGAGGATCACTCCTCCCCCACCCGAAGGGCCTGGATTTCCTTTTGAGGCACCATCAAAAAACAAGCAATGAGCCTCCAGCGAGCACCTCCATTTAATAAAATCAGCTTCTTTCAGACGGATTTCCCAATCAGCTAGCTTTGGTTGCCTAGCCAGGGGAGAAATTTGGGAGATAGAAGTGATGGCTGAGAGCCAAGTAGATTCCAAATCATCCAAAGGTTGAGCATTGTCGAGGCCCAGCTTATGATCCAGCGCTTCTCCAAGGAAAACTCTTGCTTTTATGGCGATCTTTGAAGGTGGGTTCTCCACATTTCTGAAGAGACGGTTGTTCCTTTCGAGCCACAATTTCCAGATGATGAACTTCGGGATTAACATCCAGGCCACTTTGAGAAGTGCCTTATTGGAGAGGAGAAAGGGAGATAACTCAGCCCATTTGGAGAAGAGATCTGCTGTCAAGTCAGGGACAGAAAAAATAGAGTGATCCAGGGAGAAGGCTTCTCTCCAAACTTCTCTTGAGAAGGGGCAGGAAATCAGGAGATGATCAAGGTTTTCTTCATTGTTTTTACACAGCGGGCAGATAGAGGGTCCTTCCAGACCTCTCTTCCTGAGGTTTTCAACAGTGAGAATACTTCTGTGAACAACATTCCAGCAAAAGAGGTCCACTTTCGGGATGGACTGCATATACCAAACAAAATTCCAATGGATAGGATTAGGGGCTACATAAGGAATAGCAAGCAAAGATCGATAGCCTTCAGCCGTGGTGTAAGCTCCATATTTTTTCCCCCATCCTCTTTTGTCACACGTTGATTGACTGAGAGGGGCTTTGCCTTGCAGCAGATGGGCAAGAGTCTTTACTTCTTCTTCAAGCCAGGGAGGATGGCCACTTAACTTCCACTCAATCCAGCGATTGTCGGAGTCCCAGACAGAGAGATCCCACAGGGTGGACACATGCTGATCTTTGAGCCAGTGTTTTATATTCTGCACTTCAAGATTTTTCCCCAAAGGCTCGTCTCCCAGGATTGAGTCTTTTCAGACATTGATTTTTTTCCCGTTTCCAGGGATCCAATACAATAGAGATCGTAAGTGATCCAAGGGTTTGATACAAAGTTTATAAATAGGGGAGCCTTTGATGTGAGGAGGATTATTATCTAAACACCGAAGCCTCTGACTGGGGAAGTATTTTTTCCGCAGGACCTTTTTGCTCCAACTTGATCTCCCGGAGATTAGCTGCCAAAGAATCTTTGTTCCCATAGCTAAGTTCTGGGCTTGAATACTTCTGATTTGGAGGCCTCCTTCACTGTAGGGTTTTTTAATTTTTTCCCAACTAACAAGATGAAGTTTTTTCAGATTTCCTTTTCCCCCTTCCCACAGAAATTTTTTGAGGATGCTTTCAATCTTATTGATGACCGAGACGGGAGCCAGAAGAATGGAAGTTTGATAGATTGGTATGCTGGAAAGGACCGATTTCAGTAACACCAATTTCCCTGCCAGAGTAAGCCAACCAGCCCCCCAATTATGAATCTTTGCTTTTAACTTGTCAATGATGGGATTCCAATTCGTTGGTTTGATGGCAGATTTGAAGATCGGGACCCCAAGATAAGTGAACGAGTCCCAGCTTTGCGAGCCTTCCATTTCTAGAATTCTAGAGGCGCTTCCCATTTCTGCAACAGAGCAGTTCCAACAATAGATTTTGCTTTTTTGCAGGTTGATTTTGCTTCCTGAGATTTGGATATAGGTTTCGAGTTCGTTCTTGAAGCTCCTTGCAGAATGGATACCAACACCTGCCAAAAGCAGCGTATCATCTGCAAACTGGGCATGATTAATGGCTTTGACATTATGAGCCATTTGAAGACCAGGAAGGGACTGGACTTGCTGACAGTTGTTTAGCTGGAAACTGAGAACGGAAGCCTGAATGGCATAGAGGAGCGGAGACAGAGGGTAGCCCTGTCGCAGCCCTCTTGAAGCCTGGAAAAAATTTGTTGATCTCCCATTGACTAGAGGGGCTATCCAGGGAGCACAGATGCATCCTTTAATCCAGTCAATGAAATCTGAGGAAAACCCAAATTTCTCCATCACCAGGAAGAGATATTCATATCTTACCCTGTCAAAAGCATTGGCAAGGTCTAGCTTTACTACCATGCCTTTCTCTTTTCGATTCACGCTGGAGTGAATGGCCTCTTGGACAAGGATAACATTATCAAGAATTTTCCTGCCTTTTATGAATCCTCCTTGATTCTCAGGTATGATCCTTGGCAGAATTTTTTTCAGCCTGTTTGCTATGATCTTAGTAACCAGCTTATAGCTAGTATTGCAGAGGGAGATAGGAAGGAACCTGGCGAAGCTGGAAGCCCCTCTCTCCTTCGGGATCAGAGCAAGGAAAGAGGAGTTTGTGCTCCCACCCAGCTTGTGATGAATTTGGGAGTTCCTAACCATCCTTAGAAGGTCATATTTAATTGTATCCCAGCAGGAAGAAAAAAATCTGGCAGTGAATCCATCTGGGCCAGGGGCGCTGTCCGGTTTCATATGAGATAGAGCAGATTTGAGTTCTTTCATGGAGACAGGGGCAGTGAGAAGATCATTATCAGTGTCTTGAACCAAAATGGGAATGAGAGAAAGGGGATGCACAGAGGGGTCTAAAGGCTCGGCAAGAGGAGCAGAGAAGAGGTCATGAAAATGGGAGAAGGTTGCTTGTTTAATGCCTTCAAAGTCTTTTACCAGATTGCCTTGATGGGTAATTTCTTTCACGGTTTTGAAGTTTTTTCTAGATTCAGCTTGCTTGTGAAAGTAAGCGGTGTTTTTGTCCCCACTTACTAACCAAAGGCTTCTGGATTTTTGACGCCAATACTCTTCTTCAACCCTGCAAGTTTTGAACTAAGCTTTCTGAAGGTTGCATTCAGTCCGGGAGATACTATCAGTGATAGGGGCAGAATCCATGAGGATTTGGTGGCTTTCCAAGGCAGCTTGGGCATCTTTACGGCTAGAGACTAGGGAGGGGAGGAGCTTGGCCCAGGATTTCAGCTCATGCTTAAGCCGTCTGAGCTTTTCTTCCAAGACGAAGGAAGGATTCCCAGTGATCTTTTGGCTCCAGGAGTTAGAGACCAGCTAGTGAAAGCCTTCTTGATGGATCCAAAAGGGGCTGAATCTAAAGGGAATGGGCCCCAGGTTTTCTTCAGCAGTAAGATCAAGGAGGATAGGCTTATGATCAGAGACACAATTAGGGAGGATTTTGGAGGACGCATGAAGCCCCAGAGAGAGAAAGGAAGAGTGCACCAGAAACCTGTCAAGACAGGCTGCAATGTGCCCAGGCCCTAGTATTTTATTGGTCCAAGTAAATTTACCCTTGGATGGTTTGATGTCAACGATGTCCCACCCCAGAATGATATCTTCAGCCCATTCCCGGGAAGGGTCTCTCACAATGGAACCCCCTTTTTTCTCAGAGGCTGCTAAGGTGACGTTTAGATCTCCTGTAATGATAATATTTCTGGGCATGTGGGCATGAAGGAACGAATCAATGGACTCCCAGCACTCTTTTCTTTCAGCTGTTGAGATAGGAACGTAGAGGTTGAACAAACTTACATGCTGGCCCGAATCTTTATGAATGAAGATGGTGAAGATCCAGTGCGTGGTGCTGTGAACAGAAAGCAGATCGAACTTGGAGGAGTCCCAGAATGTGGCTAGGCCTCCCGAGGCTCCCCTGGAACTCACAGCTTCCCCAGGGCCTTTTTTCCAAAATAAATTTCCAGCTTGGAGGGCAAGGCCACCCTCCAATTTTTTTCTCCTGGATGAGGAGGATCTCAGGCTTATTGATTCTAACCAGATATTTCATTGCTTCAGCTTTCTGGGGACTGCCTAGTCCTCTGCAGTTCCACGAGATGTACCTCATTATTTACTTTGAGAGGGGGCGACCCCTTTAGAGTCCTGGCCTATCTTCGATCTTGTATTCATCATGCTTTTGAGGGTTTTTTGGGAGCCCTGTAAGACATCTGCATAAGACTTTTCTTCCCTTTGCTTTTTCTTGGATTTCCAGCCCCTTGGGATCTTGACTGGGGTTGCATGCGAACTACTCGACTCAGTGGCTCCTTCGTCGAAAGATCCTTCTGGATCAGATTCAGCTACTGAAGGTTCCTCGTGCACTTCTCGAATTTCTTCACGGATAGGGGGCCTCTCAGCCCTAGGGGTCGCAGATTCAGGATGGGAAGGGATTTCCCCTGGTTCCAACGAGTTTGCAGCTTCGGTGACGGGTATCTCCATGGGACTTGTGTTTTCAAGTGGAGTGGCTTCCGGAATGATTATAAGCGGAGGATGATCTGGGACGTTCAAAACAGAGGAGCTTGCCCCTTGGACCGTGTTAACTGGAGTCGGCTTCGCAGGTTGGGGTTGGACTGGATCTTTCGTTGGGACTTTAGGGTCTAAAGTCTGAGCAGTACTTGTTGCTCTTTTGTCATTCGTCTTGGAGGGAGCCTTTCTTTTTTTGACCCTCTGCCATCCCTCCCCTTCTTCTGCCGGTTGGGCTTTAGGGCAGTTGCGTTGAAAGTGACCGTGTTCATGGCAGTGGCGGCACTTAAATGGAAGCTATTCATAGTCAAGTTTCTGGAAATGGTTCCAAGAGCCCACAGAGATCTTGACGGCCTCCGGTAGCCCCGCCTCCAGATCCACTTCAACACATATTCGAGCACAGGAATACTGGCCTTTGGGCTTGGCTTTGTCAATGAAGCGTCCTAGGGCATTTCCTATTTTCTCTAGAGCTTGAATGTTCCAACAGTGGATCGAAAGATTGGGAAGCCGTACCCAGACCGGAACCTCTTTGGGAATAGCTACAGTGGGATCGAAGTCTGGAGACCATCTGTTGAGGTACAGACCTTGGGAGCCCATGAAATAGGGTCCACTTCGGAAGATGAGATCGCGATCCTCTTTGGAGATGAATTCGAAGACGAAGAAACCTCTGCCCACCGGATAGCAGGTGACACTGTGCTTCAGGTGGGGTCTCCAGTTACGCTGAATCCAATCGTCTGTGGTTTTGGGTGAGGGCCATAGCCCCATGAATTGGCCAACCAAGCCTCTTTCAGCAAGAGCCAGAGCTATCTTGATCGAGGGTTCCTTTGGCAGAGCGATTTTGGGAACTGCATCTATTTTCTTGATAAATTTCGGGACCTCTTGGGCCACCAGTTTCTTCCCGGGGGGCCCTAGCAACCTTTGGAAAGCTTCAACCGCAGAGATCGGGGACGAGGGAGGGGGCTCCCCTCCCCCTGGAGGGGCCATGACGCGCGACCAGAGAAGCTCAGCTGGGAGGGAGGGCATAGGCAGTGACGACAACAAAAAAATCAACTTCCGTGAGCCCTAAGAGCGATCACTTCCTGCACATCTAGAGATCAAAACTCCAATTTGATAACTATCGAATAAGATTTTAGTTACATCCTAATTGAAAAATAAATAAATATATTAAAGTTAATAAAAGATTAATTGTGTTGGAGTTTCTAGAATAATACTGAAAATATTTATGTTAATATTCTAAATCTTTATAAAAGAAAAAAATTCTAAACCATTAGAGTATTAATGAAAATAACATTTTGCATAATATTGATAATGTCAAAAATATCATTACTTTTAAATTTAAAGAGAAATTTTGGTGTGAAGAAAATTTAGGGATTAAGAGAAAATTGAGATACTATAAGAAGGTCATTAATCCTAACTTGGAATATCATTGCTTACAGGCACATTAGTTTCATAGTATTTGTTACAATATAAGCCTTTATAACCTCTTAACTTGCCAAAACTATAGTGAGCTTGGAAGGGTTCATGGCAAGCTTTTTGACCACTGAACAAGATTTTAAAGTAAACCAAAGGTGTTCTTAGTAAGGTTAATCATCATCATCATAAAATAAAAAAAACTTTGATAGTTTGTCTCACTAGAAGTTAAATGCCATTATTATCATAAAATTAAAGTTTATATACATTTTTATTTATTTTAGTGAAAATAATATGTATTTAAAAGGTATATTTTTACAAATGATTAAAATAGTAATGACTAAGCTTTTTAGATGTATTTCAAATATTAATAATTTAGATTTAAATATAAAGTAAGTTAAAAAATGGACAATTTCAATTTTCCAATTAAGTAAACTTTTCTCTTAATCTACTCAATTTTTTTGAAATTCTCTACGTGAATATAACTCAACAATAATTTAGAATTTCAAAACTTAGTAAATTAAAACATAATTAGGTTTTAATTTTTCCAAAAAAAATTGGGGTTAAGTAAAGTTGCCTTGATCTACTCATTTTGTTGAAATTCCAATATTTTGAATCTTTTTAAATGAACTTAAACCCTTAGAACAAAGTTTTGTAATCAACTTTTCTATTAATAAAGTAGAAATATAAATTTATAAAAAAATTATCAAATTTGGAAAAAAACATTTACGTTGTCATTCACTCTTTTAAAAAAATAAATTATCTTAATATATCTTTAAATTTTTTCATCTAATTTTTATTAAAAAACAGATTATTTTATGAGTCCCAACTTAAATAATCAAATCTTATACCTCTTGTACATGCAATTAAAACATAAATTATAAAAAACGATTTAAATCTTAAAATTTAACCACTTTTTAAATGAGATAAAATGATTAAGAACAAAGTTATCTAATCAAATTTCCTAGAATTATATATTTTTACAAAATTTATATCAAATTTAAAAAATAAAACAAAAAAATTGAATTTGTTTATTTTACAATTAATTCCTTGGTTGAGTTATTGGTTATCAAATTCTTGCTCATTTTGACACTATTATTGTGTATACAACATTATTCTCTATACAACATTATTCTCTATAGAACAGATTCATAGATTTGGTGATTCTAAGTTGGTTATTTATTGCTTCAATCATGATCGAGCTCCTCCTAACATCCATTTTACCAATTAAATCTTCCTTTGTGCATATCATCTTTCATCAGAAAGCCAAATCAATTTCCATCATAGTGTGATAAGTTGTCTAAGAAAGGCTTGAATATCACTTCTAGATATTGGGAAAGATGGGAATGAAAAATGAGAATGCAATGATGGTCAACTGAATGAACCTTGGATCCACCTAAATATATAAGGTTTTCCTTCTATTTTTGTTGATTGTGGCTTGTACACTTCTTTGATGCTAGTTGTATATGGATTTTGATGACAGAGTTTTCTCTTTACACAATTTGTGTTAAATGACTTTAAAAAATATTATATGCTCCTTTTATGTATAGCAAGCTTTGTAAACAATATGGTTTTTACCTCGTTCTCTTACCTGCATCAAACTTCAAGCATCAATAACCAAACCTTTTATGTGCCATTTAAATATTAATGACCACATAAGAATCTATTAGTCTAATTAGAAAGGTCTTAAAAAATAAGTTTTTTATTCTTGCCTTTTGTGATTTTGGAGAGAAGAAGGAATAAAAAAGTAAGATGGATATCCATCTTCTTTAGTATTTTTGGAAGGTAAATTTTGTTTCACAAAATACATTATAAAAATATAATTAATTTTATAAATTTTGTCATAAAGTTTAATAAAAAAGTTGATCAATTTAATATAAAAGATAAAGATTATGTTTTTAAAAAAATTATGATTTTGTAAATTAAAATTTAAATAAATTTATAAAAAAGTTGATCAATTTAATATAAAAGATAAAGATTATGTTTTTAAAAAAATTATGATTTTGTAAATTAAAATTTAAATAAATTTAAATCAAAATTTATTCCTTAAAAATAATCAAAAGTTAATAGGAATTTTTTTAGTAAAGTATGTTTTAATAGATATATGATATAATAGATTAATGGTTGAGATGAATTTTTATCTAAATTCATTCATTTGCAAGCAAAGATTAAGTTTATGAAATGAGAAGTAAGATTAATAATGTGTTAGAATTAGACATGTAGCATTATAGTTGTAATGATAATAGAAGGCTCACTATTGTAGTATTTTGACATTTTTAAATTATTTTTCAAAAGCTTTGGCGGTAAAGGGTGTTTGGAGGATCCTGAAAGGTAAGGTATGTGGTTAACAATGGTCATAAACAAATATATACCCCCTCTATTTGTGGAGGAATGGTTCTGTATCATAGACAAAACTCAGAGGAATATTTCCATACTTTGGAAAGTTATGTTACATGCCTTTGACCTTATTGGGGACTGCCTGGAATGGTATGTTGGGAACATATACAAGGTCGGGATTGGCCTTGACCATGGATCGGGATTCTAGGCAATCATTTATTCCCCATTCAACTTGTTGAATATCTCGGGGATAAAGGCCTCACTCATTTACATCAGGTTTGTGATCACACCAATACCTCCTCCGCACTCAAGAATGGTTGTATGTTAAGTATCTCGTTATACAAAATATGGATCATAAAGTTGCTTGGTCTGAATACATCCACGCCCTCAATAGATCGAATATATATATTATTAATAATATGGATGAACTCCTTTGGGTAAAAAATCCTAATGGAGGGCAATACGTTCCAAAGATTAGTTATCTGGTTTTAAGGAAACAACAAAAACCACTAGCCCCAAAATGGTGGCACTCTATTATATGGCTCATCAAATTCCCTATGAGATACAAAATCTTCCTATGATTGGTCCTCTCCAATAGAGTACATGTGTGGGACTTTCTCATGCATAAAATATGGGAGGGCCCTGGTAGATGTCCCCTCTGCCTTGCCAACAATGAAAACATCGATCACTTGTTTCTTCATTACAACTTCTATAAACGAGTTTGGGATCACCTTTTCTACATGAAGGTTATTTCTTTTGATTGGTACGGTGAAAATGATCTGGAATCGTTCTCTTTGCGGTGCAATAATCAGAATGTGAGGCACCCCTACGTACTCTCAGTCATCATTATTTGGAGCATATGGACTGCCAAATTTGTTTCCATTTTTAGAACATGAGATCCACCCCTTATCTATGTGCTTCTAAAGGATTGGCTATCCTTAACTTGTTTCCACGGGGTTACCATCATTGATCAATCTATTCCATGGATTTTCTTCGATGGGGCAACGCTACTCAACCCTCCTTTGGGTGGTGTAGGAGGAATCTTACACCTTGATGGGAATCACTCCTTTTCATATGCTACAGGTCTAGGTATTGCCACTAATAACCGTGTGGAGCTACATGTGTTAAAATTGAGTCTATCCTTAGCCATATTTAAGCAGATTCAACAGATTCAGATTTTGAGTGACTCCTTGCTCATTATAGATTGGATAAACAACGGAAAGAGGCCCAATAATATTTTCCTTGCCCTAATTTATGATGATATCTTGAGGCATTTGGAGTGCTTTCAGTCTTCCTCTCCTTAGCATGTTTATAGAGACAAAAATCAAGAAGCAGACCACCTTTCAAAAAGGGACCTCCATTTGGGGGTAGGCATATGGCACTACTGTGTTAAAAGCGATGGAGTGTTGTCAAAGATTCCTCTGGGGCCTTTTAGGGCCCTATAAGGATTCTGGGGCTCCTTTTTATATTTGCCACTTCTTTTTTTTCTCTCTTTCAAACAGTGATAATACCATTTTTTGGTGGTCCTATATTCACGTGCGCTATCTAGTATTGTGGGTATCTATATCCACTTAATATTTGTCTAAGTTTAACTAGTAGTTAGGCTATATGAATGGAAGTGATTTGAATTCAATGGGACAATTCTAAATTTTTTATTTTTTTATGCCAATCAGGCTATATGTAAGATCTTTTTTTTGAAAAGGATCTCTGAAAAAACAAATTTTTAAAATATTAAAACTGAGTAATATTTTCCCGGGCAAAAAAATATTTTGACATTTTGTGTTACAACAACTTTTTCTTATTATTATTTTTATTTCACATGTATTTTATATATTGTATTTTCACTACTCTTGGCTTCAAATTTTGTTTATGTTTGCACTCTCTCCACTAAGGTTGTATGGGTAAAAAATCATGTCATTAATAGTTTTTTACATTTTGTTTTTTTCCTTACTGATAATTATCAAAGCTTCTTAATGTTGTTACACTATATGTGTGTGTGTGTGTAAAAAATCGTGTCATTAATAGTTTTTTACATTTTGTTTTTTTCCTTAATGATAATATTCAAAGCTTCTTAATGTTGTTACTATATATATATATATAAGAAAAAAACTATACTTTATATTACAAGTATATGAAAATATGTCAGGAATTTACATAAGATAGATCAGAGCAGAGAATCAAGATCTCTAATAAGCCATAACAAAAAACCAGGTAGTCCAAAGAAGATACAGTTGAGGCTCAAGCAGATAGCTTCAACAAATACCAATAGACCCAAGCCCAAATATAGTCCAAGAAGATCAAATATAACATGCAAAAATTACAACTACAAACTGAAGAAAAACAAAAGTAGGAAAAAAATATTTGAATCATGCCCTCACAAGAAAGAACACCATCAACCCACTTTCCACAAAAAATATAGCCTTCTGCCACATTTAGGGCCCTCTTAGAGTGGGAGTCTGTTGCCTGGTTGAATTGTTTGTAAACATGAGAGAAAGATATATCCTTAAAATTTATAATCAACAGATGAGTGTTTTTCATCCAAGCATAGAGATGAAGAATGTGTTTTCCCTAAAGTCTGCTACCTAGACTACGGGGTCAACAGTGTTTAGGCACCTCAAATAAAAGATTGTTTTTATAGGTTTTGTTTGGATAACAATGTAAATCAAATAGGTAAGGATAACAAGGCAGAGACACAATATCTGAAAACTTCAGAAATACAAATGTAAACGACAAGAATCTTGCAGTAATGGATGACAAAGCATTAAGGTACAGGAGATAAGCTTTCAATATATATCTAATTGCAAACAATAAACAAACAGTTCATATCTGTAGCATATATATAAAAGTACTGGTCTTTGAAAACACTTTTCAAATATCAATAGGTATTTAACATTCACATACATACATGAGATGAAATATAGAAAACATCTACATCACATTCACTGCATGAAGAGTTCAGACTGAACAAAAGAACATTAAAACAAAATAGATCAAAGGCCTAGCTCCATATAGTATATTAATGTCATCAAAAAGAAAAAGAAGTTCTTACATAAGTAACCATTGAATGTCTGCACGATCTCCCCAACAGATCGACTCCCATGTGTTCCCTCTTTCTCAAAAATATTACAAAAATATATAGGACAGAAACTAAAGATAGGATCTCAAAGTTTGTTTAACAGGTCCACTTTTTAAGGCTAAGTTTTCTAATCATAGACAAAGTATAAATAAAAAAAGGAAACCTATTTTATGACAAGTGTCAACTAAGGATCATTTCAAATCCTTCTTGTTGCCTCAGCTAAGGTGGCTAGCCCATTTAGCGCACATGACTTTGCTTCTAACCTCTTGATGTTTTTCTACATGTAACGAAGCTTTGTTGTCAACTCTTCTTTATCTTTCACTAATAGTTCTTTTTCCTCTTGCATCAGTTTCCTCCTTTTCACTGCTTCCTCCGAGACCTGAATCAGCTCAGCAAAATCCTGATTCACCTCTTGCAAATCTTCCTTCAACATTGAATTTGCCTTTACCAGTTGATCATTCATCTGATTTAAATGTAAATTCTGTCTTCTGAGCTACTCAATTTATTTGTTTTCTTTATCCTGTTTCAATTTCATCATACTACCCCCTGTATCTTCATCTGTAACCTTTTTCCTGTTAAGTTTTTCCACTATTTCCTTTTCTTGTTCTATGAGAACCTTCCCATTACATCTTACTTGTTTCTCTGATGTTTCACCAACCTTAGCTTTAGGGAACAATAATGAGTTGTTTTCTTCCCTGTTAATGGAATTATAGATGCAACTTTTAGGAGCTATATCTGGAATTTGTCTTAAGATTTGGTCAATGTTATCAAATATTTGATACATGGCTGATTCTAACTCCTTAGATCTGTTGTCTTCCTCATCGTCACTGGAAGTGTCTTGAACACTTATCACCTGCCTTTTATTAAACCTAGGGTTTAATAATGACTTCATATTCATCCGGAGTTTGTTCACTGGTTTGGTTTTAGGTTTGAAAGGTTTGAATGAAAGCTCTCTTTGTTCTGAAATCTTTTTAGTATAAAGCAGTCCCTCTTTAATTGTCTGCATTTCATTAACAAAACCTAAAACTGGACTGTCATTTTTTATACCCTCAGGTTCTTCTTCAGGTAGTTGTACCGAGGTTATCTCTTCAGGACCTTCTTGCTCAGGATAACCTTCAGATTTTTTTTCAGAAAGGGTTTTATCTCTATACTGTCAGAATTCTCTACAACCTTCTTTATAGCAGATTTTTTCTTTCTTTTTCTTTGCTCTAAATTTTTTAAATTAACTTTGAAACCCCCCAAGAAAAGAAAATGAGACCATGATCTTTCTACTTTGCTTAACTCCTGAGTAATTAAAAGCTTAATCAACCCAAGATGGAACATATTACTACAAGAAGAGCTAGGATGGTTTCGAGCCCTAACAACCATCTTTTCTAGACCTTTTAACAAATAAAAAGGCAGGTTTAATTTATTTGCACCTATTACATGCTGCAGGAATCTCATATGATATCGCTACATAGTGCCAAATCTACCCTCGCAAGTAACATACCTTTGAATAATATGCAACACATCCTGCCATTCTTTAAAAAGGAAGGCCCTTTGGATGCCCTGACTCCAATCTGGGTTTTTATGAGCTGGTAATAGGAACTGGCTATAATCTTCATTGATAGTTTGTCTTTTATACCACCTTTCCCCTTCAAGGACCACGCTAATAGCGTGCGAAATGGATTCCTCTGAGACTGTAAATTCTAAGCCTCCAACTTGAACCCTAGATCCATCAAAACTCTCACAGAAAGATTTAGTAACCCCAATTTGATGTTCTGCAATTTTTTCAAACATAACATACCAACCAACTTCCTTAACTTTTTCGACGGCTGAAGGAAATTTCTGCATCCATTCAACATCTGAAGGTTCTATTCTAAGCAAATGACCACTTGGTCGAAATTTCCTGTCAACACTCATAGCTAGATTGTCAACCATAGGTGCAACACTGGAGCAAGATCTTTGAGAAATATGAAGAAAACCCTGTTCTTGTAAAACCATGGTTTCCCAGCCCTTATTTTAGAATACCAACTCTAAGGTGGAAAATGATGAATAAAGATGGTTCTGTACAAATGTTTTAACACAGTACTGTTTATCAGCAGACGTTGAGTTATGGTCATGAGCATAGAGCTCAAAGACTCCTAGCATAATGATAATACCTGCAAAACATCTCATCCTTGTCAAGCTAGCAGCGTACCTGCTCCTTGAGTAATGTTCATGTGCTTCCAGCTCACCTTGGGAACCATATAAAATATTTTGAAACCATAGAAAATTTTTGAATGAACTAGAAACATGCTATAGGAGCATAGGTTAAGATCTAAATGTTGTAAATACCTAGAATATTAAAAACATGAAATCAAAACACACCAAAACTTTAGGATAAAAGGATATGGGATAAAAACTCAAGGCTTAATTTTTTTTTAAGGTACAGAACTATCCTAACAAGCAAGGCAACAGACCTAGGTCAAACAGAATGTTTATCTTGCAAGCATTGAAGGCCCAGTCAATAATCACTTTGGCATCCCCATAGATTTGAATACCATCAATATGAAGGTGTTTGGAGAAATAGAGAATCATCCATAATGCCATAAGTTCACCTTTATATTAGATCCTGAGCCACAACACATACAATTTTTGTACATATTGGACCTATCCAGCCACATAACAACACCAACACTACAGTTAGAGAGCTCCAACTATGAAGACCCATAAAAAAAACCAATAAATTTATCATGATCCAAGGAAGGATAGTGAGGAATCATAGAAGGTCCTTTTGTTAAGTTTTCTTTGATGTCTGAGAACTCTCGGAATGTTGCCACTCCTCTTGTACCATCTTTGATAATATATGATCTTGAACCTTCAAAAAAATTTATTTCTAACTTTCCATATTTCCTTGCATAGAAAAATAGGAAGGGCCATCCAAGCACGAACACACATTTTCCAATTTATGAAACATTCATCCAATGTGTTTCCAACCCACATTTATAGCAAGTTGCAAAATCTATAAACATAAAGCCAAAGAGATTTTGCAAAAGGCATGAAACAAAAAGATGATAATTGATTCTTCACTGCAACTTCATAGAGTACAAATATTTGGGCCGCACAGACCTCTTTTACAGAGGTTGTCCCATGGAAGAATGTGGTTTTCCAAAGCTAACCAAGTGAAAAGATGATTTTGTATGGAATATTCCAGTTCCACATAGAACTATACCACCACCTAGAGTCGCCAACCTGATCAACAAACAAAACTTGGTACATCAGTTTTGCAATCAATACACCATCCTGGATTTTATAAGACCATTTTAAATCATATGCATTATTTTCCTCTAGGTGTATAAAACCTTTTTGAAGGCCAAGAACATATTTTGTCCATTATGAAGCCATATTGCTTGCCAATACACTATACCACGGGATATTATTTTGAAGAAGAAGTGATTCCTTTAAGGCTAAAAAGGTGAAATTTTACTAATGTGGAGATTATTGTGTGGCTCTCCAATAAATCAGTAAGAACCAAACATGCAATATTAATGCATTTCTGATAAAACAAAATGAAAAGAAAATTGTTTTCATATAATGAAGTGCATCAAATGTAAAAACAATGAGGCTATAAAGAAGGCGATATATACTAATGTTAGATTGCATAGATCTATTGCAACTCTTAACCAATTCAACATCTAAGGGGAACAAAAAGAAATCAGATGCAAATTTATTACTTAAAAGATATAGAATTAACATTTTTACACATATTATACACGTCATATTTTAAGATACCTAAGCTTTCCACCCGCATATTATACACCTTTTAATCCCTATATTTTTTGCAATATGTAATAATAGGATACACCCTTGCACCCGAATGGAGAGCTTGAAAGGCAAAGCGACATGCATGTACCACTACCCATTGCCATTCATGACAATTGCACGATGGCAGATAGTGGCATGAGATAGGTGGATCATATAGGTGGGAGGGGCATAAGGCCCAACATAGAGTTAATCACCACACTTACATAGAATTTAAAGAATGGGTGGTGAAGTGGTATCACAATTGTTATGAAGGTTACAAAACTTGCTTATGTGAAGACCAACCCACACTCTATAATGAAGATGCTTATACACCACATGAAGTCAATATCTTGCTAACAAAATGATACCAAAGGGCTCATTCTAACCTCGCTTATCCTCGTGAGTGAGCACCCTAGCCATATAATGCCCCCTCTAATAGCGTCCAAACTGCATAGTAGAAAAGGTGACCTAATGGAGGAAACCCATAGGGGAAATTAGAAAATAGAGAAATAAGAAAATATAGAATACAAGGTCCTCATCTGATATACAAATCCAACTAGCTTAAGGAGGAGGAGTGAGAGTTGATGGGGAGGGCTCATTGCTTGGTTAATGAAGAACCCCAAAAGTTGACATGTGGGGGACACCTTTGATACTAGAGGTCATCCCTCGGCTCGTAGAACTCACCAAGTGTAGAGAGGGTGACAAACTAGATCATGGAAGAAGTAGACTGAAGCTCTAAGGATTGTAAGAAGTTTTGAGGAAAGGCACAAAGTCGCCACTATCCAATGATTACAAAAGTTAGAAAACGAAACTAATGAAAGAAGGGTAGCCACAAGCAACAACAAAATTGCATACGATCCAATACATATTATCCTAGATTTTGTCTTTTATAGAAGCAAGAATACCAATTACCCATTAACTTTGGATCTATATTAGCATACAAAGGAATTAATTAATAATCGCATGTCATCTGGATTATGTAGATGAGAGTAGCAACCTAGCTTTACAAAGAATTAGGGAGGATCTCCACCAATTCTATGTTATGTACTAGGTTATGATCCAAGCCCTTCAGGGCTCAAATAGAGTATAGAGGAGGTAGCAGAGGAAGATGGAGAAGAAAAACCACATGGAATAAATCACTCAAATAGAGTATAGAGGAGGAAGCAGAGGAAGATGGAGAAGAAAAACCACATGGAATAGATCCCATCACTTTATCTCCTTGGATGAGGATGGAGATTTACCAACAAACTTTTGGGTCCAATTTTTACCCCTATTTTATTTTTAGTTTTTTGCAAATATTTTGAAGCTTCTGGACAAAGTGTTTCTTTCATGTAAATGATGATAAAAACATATCAAACTCAATTTTCCTAGTTTTCATTTTTAATTCAACCAAAAACAAATCCTAATATTATAAAAATAATCCTAAATTTTATTTTTGTTTTGAAAATAACTCAAATTAAGATTTTAAAAAACCATAAACAAAAATTTATTTATTAGGAGGTCGCTCTACTATGACCTGAGCCCTTTATGATATTGGAAAACCATAACAAAGATTTCTAGTTATGTTCTTGAAAAACCATATTCCAAACCATAACAAATATTTCTAGTTGAGACATATTCGGATATCTTTGCCATATTTGACCTTCACGTATTTGGCAATAACATTTATATACCTGTATTAAAAAATAATATTTCTTCACGTATTTGGCAATAACATTTATATACCTATATTAAAAAATAATAGTTTAAATATTAATAATTAAATTAAATTTTATTAATTATAGAAGTGCTTTTTACAAGCTCAAATGTATGAGATGTGTCTCGTGTGTAAAGCGGCACATGTTGGCTCAATAAAAAATAATAATAAAAAGTTAAAAAAAAAATATAATATATCGGTTTATAATATATATATATAAATATACAACCATATTAAGACAATATTCACAATCTTACAAACTTAGTATTAAAATATTAGTAGTAAAATTCAATTGACTTGAGTAATAAAAAGAAAAATTATAAAACCAAGAATATATGAAATTTAATTTTAAAACACATTTATGTAATTATATATCAAATTTCAATTTAAAATTTAGTTAACTTGAAACCAGGGTCACTAAAACCATGTGCCTTAAACCACTAAATGTCAAGGTTAACCCTAACATGTAAATGTTCATATTCCCAAGTTAAGGTTAACCCTAACATGTAAATGTTCATTTTTAAAACAAGTCATTTCTCAAAAACATTTGGATAAATGTTTAAAATCTTCATTTGATGGTAAAATGTTTTTCAAATTCTAATTTATTGTGGAAATATAGATTTTAAAATTTTATATGGATTATTTTACTCAATAATTACTCTTAATATTCATTATTAGTTTTAAAGAAAGACAAGTAAGACATTTTTTGGAAAACTGATAATTATTGATTGTTTTTGTAAATTAAAAAGGGTTTGCTCCTCCCGAGAACTTGATCTCTCTCTTCGCCTAATAGAATCATAGTTAAGATAAATCTACACTGATATATTTAAAAAGGTCTTAAATGTTAGAATTTATATACATATTTTTTATAATTTTGAGGAAAAAGTTATAACAATATACATGTCATTTGTTATTTTGGAGGAAAAGGAGCAACAATATGTATGTATGGTGTTATCATGTGGGAAAGGACAAACTTTTTAAGATTGCATCATTTATTTTTAAACTTAATCACTAAACACTAATATACAAGTGGAATGCTTAAAAATTAATGTCTTTCACGTTGAACCACCATTGAAATGACTTTTTATTGAAACATTTTTTATTAATTTTGTGAAAAGGTAATTTTTGTTATTAATGTTTCCTTTACCTTAGCAACTTAACAAAGTAAGTTAAAAGAGCTTAAAAATTAATGTTTGTACAATGTCTTTTGTTGTCCTCGTCGATTGATTTTGTTTGTCTGTATAGGACATTTTTTATATATACATGTGTTGAAAAAAATGTTTATGTATATAATCTTTCTTGGAAGATGTGTTCTTTTACATGCTTTTTAACTAAATATTTTATATGCAAATATTATTAATCAAACAAGAATATATTATTTAGTTTGAAAGGTGTTAAATGGTATGATCATAGAAGAGAAAAGTTTACATAGATAGTTAGCTAGGGCACTTCACTTGCAACTCATAAAATTCAACCAAGAAGCTCACAAGGTATATACTTATTAATAATATACTTTAAAAAATAATTGATATATAATATTATTATTGTAAATGTTCAAAATTATGTTTTTTTTTAATGTAATTTAAATATATTTTTATCAAAATATTAATATCAATAAATATATCAATTTTAAGTTTTTTAATTAAATATTGGATTTAAATTTGGGTGGGGAGAGTGAAGCATTAACCTCTCCAAAAGTCATTGCATTGATAGTAAGGTGCTCACAATCCAGTATGGGGGAGATGTTGTCATGTAACATAACATAACATAATGTTATAATACATTACAAAAATAAAAAGTAATTAAAAGAATTCATGTCGGCTCATAAAAAAATAAAAAATAAAGCTAAATAAAAAATAATTTACAAAACCATGTCAGCTTATAAAATAAATAAATTAAAACCAAGTCGATCTTAAACCCGAACTTACGTGTAATTTTTTATGAACATGTAAAAGTTAGATAAATTTTTATGAACATGTACAAAAATTAGATAAAAAAATTACACCTCGAGAAATCAGATCCCTCTTGGTGCTTGGTAGATCCGGGTTTAAGATGGATCTATGATGGTGGATAGCTCAAGTTTGGGGGTCATGGAAATCGTTTCCACCCAGTCATATCCTCCTTCAAATGTCTATGGTTTCAAAGGTACAAAGTATCAAGTGGATTCGTTTGAAGGTACTAGAAGGGATATCACATCATTGGTTTCAAAGTAGCTGAAAGGATGGGGGTGGGTGATCCATCGGGTTTCGAGTCTCCTGGAATTACTCATGGGAGACGACATTGTGCAACAATTACAAAGTTGGGACTTGGTTTCGATGGCTCCTCCTTTGGATTTGTAGGTGAGAGGATTAACATTGAATATTTTCACAGTCTATGCCCTAATATTGTGATAGAGTTGAGGAGAAAGAAGTGTAGAGTACTTTGCTTGCAAGGTGGTGGTATTTCTTTAGTGGTGGGTGAGGATATTAACATGAAGCAAATCATAGAATCGGAGGATCAACACTTGTGGGTATATTCTATGGGTGAGTTTTTATGGCTTCATTGATTGTTTAGATTCAATAATAATGGTTTCTAGTGGTGGTGTTAGAATATAATCTGTAGGGATTATATATTGTAGATAAATAAAGAAATTTGAATAGTTAGGAAGCCGAAAAGGCTGGGCGGAAGGTGAAACACAATCATCACATGTAATGTATAAAAGAATGCATTATCAATGGAATAATATTGAATCGGGAGTTATACCTAACAAGTGGTATCATAGCTTGGCTATTAGCCATAACTCCTGCCTGCTGCATTTCAGTCCTGGCATTCTGCTTGCCAGTCCATTGCCAGACTGCCTGCTCCGTCAGTCTGCCATTTGCATGCGTTTCTCCTACCAGCCTGCATACTTCATTGTGTGCGTTACTAGTCCAAGCCTGCGCTGTGCATTGAGAGTTGTGCTCAGCTTGTGGTGTGTGGGCGTTCTCCTTGTGTGGAGGTAGAACGATTTCTTGCCATATTAGATGTGGATTGCATAATACCTAACCCTAACCCTAATTCTGCATTCCTTGTGAAGCTGCGACCTATGATTGCAGTGAGACTGCGTTGAGAAAGAATACCAACGTTGGAGGAGTCATGGGGGCTGTCTGCGTGAAGTTGTATTTGAAGACCTATCAGATTGTGACTGATATATGCGATGAAGACTGGTATATGCGTTGATATATGCGTTGATATATCCTACATATACTGATATATGTTGAAGTTGATGCCTGAAGACTGAGCCAGAGCCTGCGTTGGAGCCTGCGTGGAGACCGCTGCCTGCATGAAGAGCCTGAGTTAAAGACTGATATATATCATACATATATTGCACTGATATATTGCGTGCTGGTATACTGCATGCGTTGATGACTGGAGCATGAAAGGGATGATAATGGATGTGTTATTTCCATAGCGCTCTGTCTAGGACGTGTTCGTTGAGGAGAATGCAAACTATGGAGAGGACGGCCTGTTGATGAACTTCGACTTTCATTCAAGTTGTAATGGAATGTTAAAATATGTGAAATTGTTGTTTTGAATAGACATCGATGATGTATGCACTCTTGAAAGGAATGTAACTTAGGTAAAAATGAATGCGTTTGGAAGGTTCAGGTGCAAACCCACAAAACATAGTACTTTGTGATTCATTTGTTTCCTTATTACAGGCTTGGCATAATCCTGAAGGAATCCTTCCTTTAATTTTTAAATTGGTTGTTCACCTATTGTTGTTTGAAGTTGTGGGCGTCTTCTTGTTTTAGTAGAGAAGAGGAATCACTGGATGTAACCTAAAGTTTGAATTGCATGTGTTGAACTTGGGACTCTTGTGAGTGTTTCCCTCGAAGCTTGGCATAATCCTGAAGCATTGAAGGCTATAAGAAGTGGTATAAAAACTCTTGTATGCTGCGTTTATGCTGACTGATATATCATACGGATATATGCGTTGAAGGCTGTAAGAAGTATTTTAATATTGCTGATTGGTATATCATACTTATGCTGCATTGAAGGCTGTAAGAAGTATTTTAATATTGCTTCTGTCTACTTCCTGAAATGCTGCAAGGTGTATTTTGGATATATGAGACTGAACTTGTGGAGCTGCCTACGTATTGAGAAATCAAGCGAGCCTGTGTTGCTACAGCCTGTTGAAGACCTACTTGAAGACCGATCTCAATATTCAATAATTCTGAATACTGAGACTGATATATTGCATTGTGATACTGAGACTGATATATTACTACTGACTGATATATTTTGTATTGAAGAAGCCTGTGTATGCTATAAACTTGCATTGTATTCACCTTGGCAGAGACTGTAGACCTCCAAGGTTATTGTTTTTTCCTATTTCTCTTTGTAAATTACACTAACAGTTGTAAAAATGCAATCTATAGCATCTATAGTTGGTGCCACCCTCACTGGCAAAGACACTTATTCAGAATGGTGGAGGAAGATCAAATATGCCTTCATCTACAATGACCTTTGGGACGGCATTTGCGAAGGTACCACAATAGAAACAGCAGCTGGAAAGACCATAACCAGAGACCCTGAACCTCCAGAATCTGAGAAAGAGAAGGCCATTTGGAGAACAAAAGACAAGAAAGCTTTAGCAGTAATCACTGCCACAGTTAGTGAAGAGGTGAGCCAGCACATATTGCCTGCAAAATCATGTTTTGAAGCACTAAAAACATTAAAAGAACTGTATGATTCACACTCTGAAATGGAAGTTATTCAACTAATGTTAAAATTATTCAGTCTTGAAGTAAAAGACAATGATCCTATGTTAGTTGCCTCTGAAATCAAAGCTATCATGCACACGATTCAAGCCTCTGGTATGAAACCAGATCTTCCTCTTGTAGCATTTGTAAAATCTTTGTATCCTACTCACTCCAACTATCTTGAGTCGTTGCAAGCTAGTGACAAGTTCAAATCACTAACATTTGACACCCTGGTAGAAAAGATAGCTGACAGAGAGAAAGCCTTTGGTAAGAAGACAGCCGAGCATACTGGAGAATCACTTTGCTTTGCTCAAAAAGCAAAGAACCACACCAAATACCAATCCAAAGATCATCCCAAAGGAGAAAGCAGCAAGAGAGGTAGAGGAAGAAGAAACTTCAGAGCCAGAGGGGGCAGAAACAACTTCAGCAAAAGATCAGATTTGCAGTGCAAGCGTTGTGGAAAGACTGGTCACACATCAGATCAGTGTTAGGATTCATGGGACTCCATCAAAGACAAGCATAACCAGAAGAAAGATGATAATAAAAATCAAGATACTAGTAAATCTTCTGATTCTGCTCATTGTATTGTTGCACATTGTAATCTTGGAATTAATGAAATGACTTCACTTTCATCTTACAAAGATTGTTGGCTGCTTGATACTGGTGCAACATCACACATGACATTTAGAAAAGACTGATTTGAAGAACTTAATGAAACAATAGATGGCATAGTTTACTTTGCAGATAAGTCAAGTATTAAACCAAAGGGAATGGGCACCATTCGACTGAAGATGCCT
>LPNX010289067.1:0-17265 GCA_001517045.1 Pseudotsuga menziesii
ATATATACATGCATGTACATGTGTTAAATCAAGTTTAGAATTTATTATAATTTTGAAATTAATTCATAAAGTTATATATACATTGTATGTGCATGTATGAATATATATGTATTTATAATTGTAATTAAATTGTATAATTTAGTATTTACATATTCATATAATTTCATAATTCCATATTGCATAATATAGACTCACATATATATAATTTTTATGTAAAAAATTACAAAGATTGTTCTCAATGGGAGTTTATTGCACTGGTCATTAGATTTTAATATTCAATTTTAATTTCATATTCATGTATATGAACATTTTCATAGTGTTCAAATTACAATTTTACATTACACTATGATAATGACGATAATTACATTACAATTACAATTACAATTACAATTTTACAATTACATTAAATTACAATCATTACATTATTACATTACATTTACAATTACATTAAATTACAATCATTACATTATTACATTACATTTACAATTACATTACATTACAATAATTACATCATTACATTACATTACAATTTTGCAATTACATTACAATTTTGCATGTTACATTAAATAATAATGATGATCTTGAATTACATTAAACAATTACAATTCTAATTTTAAACGTGTACAATTTTAATTTCATATTCACATGTATGTGAACATTTTCATAGTGTTCAAATTACAATTTTACAAATTACATTACATAACATATTCAAGCAAAGAGGTAGATATAATATTATACATGTATATAAGAGTATTTGTTGTACTCCAGTGCAGAAGGAGGTGAACCTAAGTAGCTTCATCATAAGGAAAAGAAGGAGATGACACAACTCTTCCATATCAACATCCATATCATGAAGACCAAGGTCGACGCTCTTTTGGATTCTATTTCACAATACAATCTCATAGAAGCACATTAATATGCACGAATTGATTTAACAATGTTCTCAAAGAAACGCATAGACCATGTTAATAAGATATTGCGTAGTTAATCTAAACAAAAATCAATTTCCTTATGTAACATATTAACTCTAGTAGAAGAAGATTGAAACACTTGTCAATATGTTGATCATTAGTCTGAAAATGTAATTTTCCTCCATATTGAGTCTAATAACAATCAATTTATCCTTCCATGTCTTGAATGTGCATCATAAATTTAGTAACATATTCTCCTTCCTTCATGTTCAATGTGTAGGAATAATTCCTAAGGTCGTTCTTTTCAAAATTGTATGCTTTATATCGAGGAGACAATAAGAAGAAGAAGGAAATATAACAAAGGAGAATTCAATATGGACACCTTATTAATTATGAAATTATGTATCTACGGTAAGCATTTAAAAATAGGACAGATTAAGATATAAGAGGTCGCCATTGATTAATACATACAAGGTCAAGCAAGGAAAAACTTAGAACACTATTTTGAGTTGGTGTGGGTTTGTTTGGGGAATATTTGGCCTAATTTGTCGATGTATTTGTAACTTCGGAATGTATTCATTTATGTATCTTATGTATTGTAACCCAATTTTTATTCCGGGATGTATCTATTATGTATTTGAGTCATGTTGTCATGCCCCGATGTTCCGATCAGGAGGATTAATAATGTAAACAAGTCATGTCAAGTCATTGTTAAATTCCCCACAGTTTCGGGGCACTAGGGTTATTAGACACTCCTAGAGATGTCGGCTGTAGTAAGTAATTGTTAATTGAGGTCGACATGATTGAGTGCACTTCAAGTGAATGAAAGAATATAAATAGAGAGTGAGTCTCTCTGTGTTTATGACACACATCACTCACTCACTCAAGTGTAACGCATTAGTGAGGAAGGAAATACACTGGGGCTAGACAAGAAGAAGACTACTGCTGTCGGGAGTGCATCTTACTATTTTGGGGTTTAACATCTTGTGCTGATTCTATCTTTGAGGAAGTTGCAAGGTTTTCTCCATTTATGGTTTCCCCGATCAAAAACATTGTGTTCATTGTCTCTTGTGTTTGATTTATGTACTTGTTATTCTCTCAGTAAAGATCCTAACATAATGCTAGCTTAATGTTCAAAAACTAACATGGTATCAGAGCTAACCTGAGAAGAAGACACTGTGCAGTTGCGGGAACTAGGGATTCCCAGTTTGTGAATCTTCCTCCACAGATTTTCAGCAAAAGTAAGGTGGAACAACTCTCCTCCTTAGGGCACATCTTTCTGTCGAAATAGAATCCAATTTTGAGGTTTTTCAGTTTTGGACCTGTCACTGTGGTCAGAAATTAGGGCTTTTTACAGAAGAGGAATTTTTCAGTGAGCCCAAGCCTGGATTGATATCCTCCCCAAAATCGAAGTTAGGGACAAATTTCAAGACATTTGGGTGGACAGAACTCCGGAAAAACAAAACCCTAATTTGCTCCTGAACCAGCTCTGTAGGATTTCAGCTCAAGTTTCAGATCCAACATCTTGAACCAGGTAAGATCTAAAATCTTTTGTATTTCCATTTGAGGTTCTCATTTAAAGATGTCTCATCATACCAAGCTTGATGAAAAGATTGAGGAAGATGAAAACTTTCGAGCTTGGAAGTATAGGATCTCCTTGGTCCTGGAAGAGAATGAATTAGACTCCTACATCCATGAGGAGGTTCTAGTTCTAGAGGGAGATGAGGAAAAAGACTTACATAAGAAGAAGATGGTTATGGCAAAGAGGATCATTGCTGATTCTATTAAGGATCACCTTATCCCATAGGTGTCCTCTCTCAAGACACCTAAAGCTATGTTTGATGCCCTAACCAAATTGTTTGAAGGAAAGAACATCAATCGAAAGATGATCCTGAGGAACCAACTGAAGAATGTGAAGATTCAGAATGCAGAAACTATCAAGTCTTACTTCACAAGGGTTTCTCAGATCAAGGAACAATTAGAAGCTATTGATGAAGAAGTGGAAAATGTAGAGATTGTGATGACTACTTTGAATGGCCTTCCTAGGTCATGGGATGCTTTCATTCAAGGAATCTGTGATAGGAAGAAGTTAGTCAAGTTCAGAAGACTATGGGAAGAGTTCTCTCAAGAAGAAGCTTGAATAGCAGCTCAAGAAGAAAAGATGGGAAGTGAAGACCAAGCTCTCATGGTACACTCCAAGACTCACTCCAATTCAACAAGAAAGAAAATTCATCACTTCAGAGGTAAGCACTCTCACAAAGACAATACTAGAAGAGATATGTCTAGGATCATATGCTATACTTGTGATGAAGCAGGACACTTTGCAAAGAATTTTCCTAACAAACAGAAGATAGTAAAGAAGAGAAACAAAAGAAGACATCATGCTCATGCTACAGAGGATGATGAACCATCCAAAAAGAGATCCAGATATGAAAGTGAATATTCTTCAAGCGAGGATGAATATGTTCTGATATCAACTCTCACAGGTAACATTACTCATGGAAGTGATGATTGTCTTATAGACAGTGGGGCTTCCAAACATATGACGGGATTCAAGGAATCCTTTGTAATACTGTCAGAACATGAATCACCTCACAAGGTGAAACTAGGAGATGACTACCAATATCCAATAAAAGGTAGTGGGGAATCTTCATATAAGCTTGACTCTGGTAAGTCTCTAACTATGAAAGAAGTATTGTTTGTGCCAGCACTGAAGAAGAACCTTCTCTCCATATCAGCATTGGATGCAAAGGGAATGCGGGTTGCATTCATAGATGGTCAAGTCATCATGTGGCCAAAAGGAAAGACTATCGATGATGCGGTAGTAATTGGAGAACAAGAAGGAGGATTATACAAATTAAAGGGCCATCCAGAACAAGCTTTGGTCCATGACACAGTAGAGCCAAGTGAACTTTGGCACAGAAGACTTGCACGTGTGCATTACAGAGCACTTCCTATTGCAAGCAAAGTTGTCGAAGGTCTTCCAGAAATTCAAGCAAAACATGATGGGGTCTGCAAAGGATGTGCGAAAGGGAAGAATACAAAGAAGACATTTCCAAGCAGTGAAATCAAAGCAAAAGGAATCTTGGAAATCATCCACTCTGATGTATGCAGTCACATGTCATCAAACTCTCTAAGTGGGTATGCATATTATGTTTCTTTTATTGGTGATTTTTCTAGGAAGACATGGGTTTACTTTATGAAGAACAAAGATGAAGTATTCAGCAAGTTTAAAGAATTCAAATCCTTGATCGAAAACCATACTGAAAAGAATATCAAGACCATTCAATCAGATAATGGTGGAGAATTCACTTCAAATGAATTCAAAGAGCTATGCAAGGAATCACGGATTAAGAGGGAGTTGTCCACTCCTTATAATCCACAACAGAATGGGGTTGTGGAACGGAAGAATAGAACTATCATGGAAGCTGCAAAAGCAATGCTTCATGATCAAGATCTTCCTATTCATCTTTGGGTAGAAGCTGCTAGAATAGCAGTCTATGTAGAGAACCGTACTCCACATAGAGTACTTGAGAACAAGACTCCTGAAGAAGTCTTCTTCGGCAAGAAACCAGAAGTTAGCGATCTCAGAATATTCGGCTGTCCCGTGTACATACACATTCCAAAAGAGAAGAGAACAAAATTAGATCCTTCAGGAAAGAAGGGCATATTTGTGGGATACTCTGAAAGTTCAAAGGATTACAGAATATATTTCCCAGGATATAAAAAGATTGAAATAAGAAGGGATGTGACATTTGATGAAGACACAGCTTACAATAAATCTAGAAAGAGACCTGCTGAAGAACCTGAAGAAGTAGAAGCACCCAGAATTCATGATACCACCATGAATGAAGAAACTTGAGAAGAAGATCGAGAATTTGAACAACCACAAAGACTTGTAGATTCACCTCTGGAGAAGAATCCTCATAAGAGGAAACCTTCTTAGATACGAGAACTTATCCAAGGTGAGGAAAGATATGGGGCTCTAGAAGAGAATCACAGAGAAAGAAAGAGGGCCAGATCCAATTCCGGGTATGTAGCTTTACTATGTGATTTCATTGATAAAGAACCTTCCAGTTATGAAGAAGCAGCAGAACAGAAAGAATGGAAGGATGCTATGATCGAAGAGTACCAATCGATCATGAAGAATGATGTTTGGGACGTTGTCCCAAGACTAGACGGGAAGTCAGTTGTAACTTCCAAATGGATCTACAAGATCAAGCATGCTGTAGATGGTAGCATTGAAAAGTATAAGGCAAGATTTGTAGCTCGAGGTTTCTCTCAGAAAGAAGGAATAGACTATGAAGAAACCTTTTCACCTGTATCTAGATACACTTCCATCAGATCAGTACTTTCTCTAGCTGTAGTGATGGAATGGAAGATACACTAGATGGATGTCAAGACTGACTTCTTGAATGGTGTAGTGGAAGAGGAAATGTATGTAGAACAACCACTCAGTTTTGAGACACATGACAGAGAGTCTCATGTATGCAGATTGAAGAAATCCCTGTACGGTTTGAAACAGGCACCCAGGACATGGTACAGAAGAATTGATAGCTTTCTATCCAGTTTGGGATTTACCAAGAGTAAAGCAGATTCCAACCTTTATTACAAGGTTGAAGATGGCAACCTAGTGATGCTTCTACTATATGTAGATGATCTATTTGTGACAGGTATAGATGGGTTGATTGCTGATACGAAGAGAAAGCTTGCTGCCAAGTACGAGATGAAGGACTTGGGTATGATGCATTACTTTCTAGGTATGGAGGTGTGGAAGAGTACAGATGGAATCTTCCTTGGAAAAGGGAAGTATGCAGTAGAGATCTTGAAGAGGTTTGGGATGATGGACTACAAAATTATGACCACACCTATGGCATCGAACCTGAAGCTATTGAGTGATGCTTCATCAGAGTCGGTTGATGCTACGATGTATTGTCAGATGATTGGGTCATTGATGTACCTGACGAACATGAGACCAGACATTTTCTTTGTTGTGAACACCTTGAGCCAGTACTTGATAGATCTGAGGAGTGTTCACTTGATAGCTGCAAAGTATATTTTGAGGTACCTGAAGGGTACAATTGATTATGGACTCAAGTACAATGCAAATCAAAATATTAACCTGGAGGGTTATGTTGATTCATATTGGGCAAGCAGTGCCATTGATAGGAAGAGTACTTTAGGATGTTGCTTCAGTATAGGATCAGGTGTGATCTCTTGGTTTAGTAAGAAGAAATCTTGTGTGGCACTGAGTACAGCTGAAGCAGAGTATGTTGCAGCTTGTTCAGCTAGTTGTGAGGCAGTATGGCTGCGGAAGCTACTGCCTAATTTATTTGATATTCAGTTGGATGCTACTTGTATACATTGTGACAACTAGAGTTGCATGAAGTTGTCATAGAATCTAGTGTTCCATGACAAGTCGAAGCATATCGAGATCAAGTATCACTATATCATGGATATGGTGCAGAGAGGAGCAGTGAAGCTCCAATATGTTACGACAGAGGAACATATAGCTTATGTGTTGACGAATCCATTAGCCAGAGTGAAGTTTGAGTACTTCAGGGAGAAGCTTGGTGTTCTCCAGATCAAGGTTTCCTCCAAGGGAAAGTGATGAGACCCATATCCATTCTGACGAGCAGGTCAGATATAAGGGCTGAGCCATTCTATCATGGTGAGAGGATTCAGTTCCTTCCATGTTAGATATGAGTGCTAAGGATCCATAGCCATTCTGACAAGCAGGTCAGATGTAAGGGCTGAACCATTCTGTCATGGCTAAAGAATTAGGTTCCTCCCATGTCAGATGTGAGTGTTGGCCATTCTGTTGAGTAGGATAGATGTAAGGGCATCTACCACTCTCTTGGAGAGTGGAGGCACCTTGTCCATTACCAGGTAGCTTAGTCTTGGATCGGGGGCCATTCTGACAAGGGTGTAGGATTTAGTTCCTACCAGTTCAGATGTGAGTGCATGCCCTTCTGACGAGTAGGTTAGATGTAAGTGCATAAATCTTTCATCATTGTGAGCAGGATGTGTTCCCACCTGGATGAGAGTCTTTCATCAGTGTGAGCAGGATGTGGTTCTGACCTAGGTGGAAGAATAGATTTCTTCCATCATTGTGAGTAGGATGTGGTTCCGACCTAGGTGGAAGAATATATTTCTTCCATCATTGTGAATAGGATGTGGTTCCGGCCTGGATGAAAGTGAGGAAATATTCCATCAATGTGAGCAGGATGTGGTTCCATCTTGGGTGAAAAGAATATATTTCTTTCATCATTGTGAGCGGATGTGGTTCCAGCCTGGATGGAAGTGTAGAACTCTTCCATCATTGTGAGCAGGATGTGTTCCAGCCTGGATGGATGTGAGTACTGTGCCCTTCTGACGAGTAGGTCAGATGTAAGTGCAGAGCCATTTCACATATGGTAGTAGATGTGCCTACCATGCTGGTGAATGTGAGTGTTGGGCCTTTCTGATGTGGTTGTAGTTTACTACATGATCAGATGTGAGTGTTGGGCGTGCCTTTCTGATGAGTAGGTCAGATGTAAGTGCTGGGAGAAGACCTACTTGATGGCTAGGCCTACAACCAACATGAAAGAAGGCTGGCTCTGTAGAAATTCCTATGACGAGATAGTACACACATGATGATGACCAGGTGAGATCCAGATCGAGCTATGATCCAGATCCAGTTATGATGACTCCGAGAGATCCAGATTGAGTGATGATCCAGATCCAGCAGTGATGATCCAGATCGAGAGATGATCCAGATCCAGATCTAGATCGATTAATGATCCAGATTTAGTCCAGTGAATTTAATCCAGATCAAGAGATGATCCAGATCCAGTGATGATGTTCCATGATGATCGAGAGATGATCCAGACTTGAAGGATGATGATGACTTGAAGATGATGATGACTTGAAGACTCAAAAGACTCGAGATGCAGATGACGAGATGATCTAGTTGATACAGAGAAGAAGAACAGTGTTGAAAATTGTGTCGAAAGAATACCTTCCTAGTTAAGAGGGAGTGTTGATGTATTTGTAACTTCGGAATGTAATCATTTATGTATCTTATGTATTGTAACCCGATGTTTATTCCAGGATGTATCTATTATGTATTTGAGTCATGTTGTCATGCCTCGATGTTTCGATCGGGAGGATTAATAATGTAAACAATTCATGTCAAGTCATTGTTAAAGTCCCCACAGTTTCGAGGCACTAGGGTTATTAGACACTCCTAGAGATGTCGGCTCTAGTAAGTAATTGTTAAGTGAGGCTGACATGATTGAGTGCACTTCAAGTGAACAAAAGAATATAAATAGAGAGTGAGTCTCTCTATTTATGACATACATCACTCACTCACTCAAGTGTAACGCATTAGTGAGGAAGGAAATACACTGGGGCTAGACAAGAAGAAGACTACTGCTGTCGGGAGTGCATCTTACTGTTTTGGGGTTTCACATCTTGTGTTGATTCTATCTTTGAGGAAGTTGCGAGGTTTTCTCCATTTATGGTTTCCCCGATCAAAAACATTGTGTTCATTGTCTCTTCTGTTTGATTGCTGTACTTGTTAGTCTCTTAGTAAAGATCCTAACATAATTCTAGCTTAATGTTGAAAAACTAACATAATTTATACAAGTAGATGGTTTATGTATATGGAAGAAAAGTTGGATGGCACTAGGAATCCCTTCTATGAAGTCTTCAACAACAATATATTCCCTCATTCTACCACATACAATGTGTTCATTGTTTGTTTTTGTAAGGAAGGCATGCTCGAAGACTTTAACTCTCAAAGTAGATCTTGGTGCATTCTGAAAAATATATAAGAAAAAATTATTCTAATTGTATAAAATGATAAGATTTCAACATCCTAGTTGAAACCAAATAGACCTATGAGACTATAACATCAACCAAGTGAATCGAGGGTATTAATATAAACTTGAACATAATTGTATTCTAGTATATGATAATGATGATAATTACATTACAATTACAATTACAATTACAACCACATTACAATTACAATTACATTACATTGCAATCTTGTACAAATGACTAGGAATCATACTTAATAACCTAATTTACTTAATAACATCCAGATTGTGACATAAGTCTCATCCATAACAACTGTGGGAAGTGCTTGGGCTTTTCCCTAAAACTCATTATGAGGAGTACCTCAAGAACCATGAAGTAGCTGGCCAATGAGAGGATCTACCAAGCGAAAAGGGAAACGACCCATACCAAATTGACTAGATTCCCATCTATGAGGAAAACCAAAGAGCTATCGTTTGTGGCCAAGCGGTTAGCAGTTTTACATGCACCATGAAGTGAGGAGTATTGCCCCAATACTCAAGCCTGAGACAACCTTGGTGGCCAAGTGACTACCTTTTAACCATTTTGAAGCCGATTTAAACCGGGGTCCATATTCATCTCTAGTTACTACTACAGGCACCATTGTTTGCATTTATTTGTTAATTTGTTAACAAATAATGGCAATATGATAAACTTAAAATAAAATGTTATTCAATCTTGCATAATTTATTTTCTAATTTTTTAACTAACAATGGAAATATGATAAGTAAAATAAAATGTTATTATTGAGGTTTCATTTATTTGTATTTATTCTTGAGCTTGTAAATTTATTTTAAAGTTTGTATTTGTTTATTGCTAGATCCTGGCCAGCCATCATAAGATCATGCACCCTTTGATTTCTCAAGATTAATTGGGAGGTTAAATGACGTTGGAATGGTTGCTAATTGTTTAAGAGAGTTGGATGATGCCACTCAAGAAGAGTTTGGGAACCTGACCCCTAATCAAAAAATCAGAGAGCATGTTAGTAACATAATCAAGTTGTACTTTGAACAGCAATCAGTGATTACACAAGCTCAAATCCTACGTGGATTGATAAAACACAAAAAATTGAAACACGCCACAAAGTTGTTTGGTTTTAAGGATTTTAAAAATAAAAATGCATGTGAGAATGTAACAAAAAATGTAACAACTGCACTATCTACATTTGGAAATTCAAGAAAAACTGATATCAGTGCTGCTCGTAGGGAAATTACAACTGCTATTGTGGCACGAAGCACCTCAAGAAATCGAACGGTCACAACAATGTCAAAAATGCTCCACATTTCAAGAAAAACATTGCACAAATATACTAAATTTAGGGTAAATATAGATGAAAACGATGAAGCTGCTTGTTGGGATCTTATATGAAGAGAATCATATAAAGACAGGATGGAAGAGGGCATCAGAGAGAAGGTGATAGAGAATTGGGACAACCATTCTCGTGCTATACCAGATCGAAAACATGTCCTGTGACAACGTTCAGGTAGAGGAATTTATAAGTATCATTACAAGCATGTTATGGAGATGACAGGAGTTGCTTTGTTCGAGGAATTCGAAGAATCAAATCCCGGTGTCCAGATCTCATTTACCATGTTCAATAAGTTGAAACCATGGTATATTAGGACGAATACAATTTGGGACACTTGTTGTTGTCGATACCACATTGAATTCCAGTTATACTACGACACATTTGTGGATTTTTGCAAAAAAAATTGGGATGGTGAACTAGCTCCTCACACAGTGCGGGATGTTATTTCTATGATACTATGCAATAGGAATCCTGAATATTTGTTTTTCTATAAAAGGTGTGTAGGTGGGAGAAGATACCATGAATGTGGTGATTTGGCATTGTTCCATAGGAAGTTTCCTATTGATCCAACACACCCTAGATTGGTAGGTATCATAGTTAAGTGGAAGAGATATGAGTATGTCTCCATGAATCCATCATCTTCTTCACATGTTCCATCTAAGAGGATAAACTTGCTCGAGGATGATATTCCTATTTTATACTTCATGGACAAGTTTCAAAGTCAAATTTCCAAATACATTAAACACTCCCACAAGTCTAGGTGGCAAGCTTTATAATTTAAGCATTCTCGTGAGGTTTTTGGGCCAGGCACAATCCTATCGGTGGTAGACTTTGCTGAGAATTACACATTTTCTCCTCAAAGAGAGATACAAAGTGATTATTATCACTCCAACCAGGTGTTCATCTTCGTACATGTATTGTATTGACATGCTCATGCAAGCATTGATGGTAGGGATAGCACTCCTCACTCACGCGATGTGATCATGAAATATCATTTTTATGTCAGTGATGATCATGAGCATGAAACATTGTTTGTTCTACATTACTTTGGGTTGATTTATGATTCATTCAAAAAGAATGGGGTGTCATTTACAGAACACTGTATTTGGTCATATGGGTGTGCGAGGCAGTTCAAATTGGCACACTCATTTTATTGGTTGAGTGGCCTTCACAAAGAGATGAGAATTCGACACACCTGGAGATTTTTTCAAACAGGGCATGGAAAGGGTGAACATGATGGTGCAGGTGCATGCATGAAACGAGAAATTCAGAGGTACCAAATGATTCATAGTGCATCTCGACTCAAGTGCTTAGTAGAAGTAGTTGATTGGTGCACACAAAATTTGGGTCACCAAGGTCATGAACAAGCAAGGTCGGTGTGTAGGTAGGAAAAACCAACAACTTAATTGGAATTTAATAAATATGTTTGTACTATATATATGTGTGTGTGTGTGTGATGTTTGTTATTCGATGTAGGTTTTCTTGGGATGTTTCCCTTGGAGATGTGAATAGATCCATGCCATGGTATTACGAGACCATACCTGGTATGAGAGAACTACATTCAGTTCGTAGTCAAGACATGGGAGACATATTTTCCATTAAAACGAGGAAGTATGCATGCTTCTGTGAGTTCTGCATTGACGCCAATTGACTGGGGGTTGATCATTGCGTGAAATATACATATGTCAAACAATGAAAATATGTCCCTCTTAATCCAAAGGGGCCACATTTGATTCCGACGTAGCAAGATATGCACACTGATGAGGTAGTGGTTTCACTAGATCATGATCAGGTTTCTAATTTGCTTAAGCAAGGTACATGATACTTGATTGAATGTTTAAGTCTCTAGTCATGTACACATGCATATATATATATATATATTGTTTAATATTTGAAAATATTGATGCAGGTATATATATATTCTTTAATATTTGAAAATATTGATGCATGTGATGTATTTATTGAAATTGCANTATATATATATATTGTTTAATATTTGAAAATATTGATGCAGGTATATATATATTCTTTAATATTTGAAAATATTGATGCATGTGATGTATTTATTGAAATTGCACCACCGGTAAATGCTGAGCATGTGGCATAATTTTTGATGTGGTGTACACAAATCAAAAGCAAGTTGGTGCGGCCCTATGTGGATGGAGAGTTCATGTACCAAGTTGGTGACCTAGTTGTGATGGGACACTTTTTTGAAAAAGTGAGAAGACAAGGTGACTATATTATTTACAGATATTTCATTCTTGAATATATATCTTGGCATTACAGTCATCTAGTGGTGGCAGCTCGGATACATCTCATTGAAATGAAGGTGAAGAGGGGTGAACCAAAGAGATGGAAGATGTCAGTAGTTGACCATGATCATATTATGGAGACATGCATTCATATAACCCATTGGCCAAATGAATGAAGGTTATATGTCACTTTTAATGTTGACATAGTTGACATGCTTTTGAAATGTAGGAAATCAAAATTTCTTCTGAAATATATCATTTGTATTTAAATGTAATTTTTGTAAACATATATATGAGAGTAAATGTGCATTCACAAATGTACTCTATGTGCATGAACACCTGTACCTAGGAATAGACAAGTTGTAAATTGTAAACTTGTAAATTGTAGACAAGTTACATTGTAGACAAGTTTTAAATTGTAAAATTGTAAATTGTTAGTGACATGCAATCCATAGAACAACACAGAAATTTATTGCATCCTCATTAAATCTACTGATTGCAATCGATATTAGTTGTAAGTTATGTTAAATGGTAAGTTTCTGTGAGTTCTGAATTGACGCCAATGGACTGGGGGTTGATCATTGTGTGAATGATGCATATGTCAAACAATGGAAATATGTCCCTCTTAATCCAAAGGGGCCACATCCAATTCTGACATGGAAAGAGATGCACAATGACGAGGCATTGGTTTCACTAGATCATGATCAGGTTTTTGATTTGGTTAAGCAAGGTACATGATAGTTGATTGAATGTTTAAACCTCTAGTCTTGTACACATGCATATATATTTAAGATTTGTTTAATATTTGGAAATCTTGATGCAGGTGATGTATTTGTTGTAATTGCACCACCGGGAAATGACGATCATATGGAAAACTTTTTAATGCGGTGTACACAAATCAAAATTAGTTTGGTGCGACCCTATGTCGATGGAGAATTCACATACCAAGTTGGTGACCTAGTTGTCATGGGCCACTTTTTTGAAAAAGTGAGAAGACAAGGTGACTATATTATTTACAGAGATTTCATGCCTGAATATATATCTTGTCAGTATAGTCATTTAGTGGTAGCAGCTCAGATACATCTCATTGAAATCAAGGTGAGGAGGGGTGAACCAAAGAGATGGAAGATGTCAGTAGTTGGCCATGATCATATTATGGAGACATGCATTCCTATAACCCATTGGCTGGATGAATGAAAGTTATATGCCATGACATATAAGTTGATACATTGACATAGTTTCCATGCTTTTGAAATACATAGAAAATCTAAATTTATTTTGAAATATGAAATCAAATTTTACATTGTAGTTGTAATTTGCACCTCGTAGATTTTACATTGTAAATTTGTAAATTTTGTAACATTATAATTGTAAGTTATGTTAAAAATTGTAAGTTGTGTTCGATTGAGAATTTTGCAAACATGTAAACTTGTTAACTTTGTAAACATTGTAAATTTTGTCAACTTATAATTTATTAAATTGGGAAATTGTACAATTTCGTAAGACTGTAAAACAAATTAATGATTGTTAAAAATAACATTAAGATTTTAAAACATAAATAAATTTAAACTATAACTACAAATAATTAAAAAATTTAACAAACCATCATGTTCAAAAAAAAGTCCATATACATACATACATACATACATATATATATATATCGATAATCATAAAGTTCACAAATAACAGTCTACAAATCACTCCTATGCCATTGATAGAGAGATCGACTATCATGGAAACTACCACTAGCTGCACTACGTCCTTGGTCTTAGTCATGCACATCAAACAAAAAATTACCCAGGTCTGAGAATTGCACAAGTTAAAACCGTGAAATCTGCAAGTCAGTTACATAACACATATTTAAATTACATGTACAGAATGTGAGAACAAATTAGATATATATATGAAACACGGATCTATGAACTCACCTCACTCGAGTTGAGTGTCAGGTCTGGGAGGTTGGGTATCTATCGAGATGATCCTTCATCTGGACTTGGTCGATGAGTGGCAACCCACTCATCTGTAAACATCACGATGGCTTCAACACCCTCATCTACAATTGCTCATGTCTATGTCTATTTCCATGACATGAAAATAGTTATATTAATGAATTACAATTTGAACTTGAGAATTACAATTTGAACATCGAAAGTATAATTTGAACATAAATATGCAAACAATTCGAACAGGTGATAACTAGTACCTCGTCGACTAGCGTGTCATGCGTAGGACTCGAGTGAGGCTGTGTAGAATCATGTGCAATGCCCTTGCCTCTATCCTTTACAATATGAACAAGATAAATGAGGAAAGTTGGAACAAACCAAAATATTGCGTGTTCAACAATTGACTTGAATTTAGAAATTCAAATTTAGGATGATAGTTAACACATACCTCATCGATGTGGGCGGACGGAACTACAATAGGACCTTGAATAGATGCATCACTACCAAACAGGACCTTCATGAAATTAGACTCCTGTATGGAGTTCTAACACAAAGCAAAGTATTAGTTAAAAAAAGATATACCTAACAATCATAGCAATCAAATGATGACAATAAAGATATAACTGTCCCATCGGTCGAGGCCTGCATCTCTGATGCAGTCTAAAATATGCATCGTGTGTCATGATAGAATACTGCAACATTGAGTCGTGATCAATAAGGTTAAGAAAAAAATCATCCACCCACTGTAACTTAGGCTCTATAGGTGCAGTGGATGATCTGCGTCTCTCTGCCTGCACAACCATCATGCCAAAATGCATTGTCATGAATGTCGCCTCTGCCAATGCACCACACTCCTTCGTCACTAGCTAAGATGATGCAGCTACATCATAGACCCTAGCCATGGTCCTCGCAGGGTGACCTACCAATGGCTCTAGCTCTGGCTGAGCTGTAGGGTCTCTCCCAGCCCTAGGACACGCATGACTGTGTCCTCCACCATCACCATAAAAGCTCCATGGTGTGCTAGTGTAATCTAGGTGCATATCTAGGACAAACTATGCATATATATGTTTTGAAAAGAATAGTGGGACTTGGTCATGGTGGGGGAACATACCCCACGCTCTAATGAACATGTCATATACATAAGGCGCTGCAGCCTCTAGCTTAAACTCCTTAAGTCTAAGCAGTTGACCAGAGGCATGGTCAGGAGGGATATCAAATAATGCTCCCTTCACATCATGGCCAGCTGTTGCATCTCTCACTGTGGCCCAGTCATCAGGACCCTTCACAGTGGCCCTTCTTCTCTGACATGTAGAGGCCCAAAGAGAACTCAATGGTCTGATGGACCTGTAGACCTTCAGTAGATTGTTTACTGCCTCTAACATCATCTCCATCGAACGTGATGAGGGAGAGTTCTTAGGAACGGTCTTGGAATTTTCCTACAAACACGCACGCTGCTTGGTAATGTCTTGTAGCATGATACATGTGATATCATTGTCCCATGGTGCTTCCTTGGGAGGGTCGACGCCATGTTGTGTGGCATCTGAAAATTAGATGAAAACCCAAATGTTAGTACTGATAACATTTAATGTTAGATGAAAACATAAATTAAAGGTATTGATAACTGAAAGAAATATATATATGCATTTAATGTACTTGTATCATGGGGAACCTCCCCACCGACACCAACAGTATCCTGATCCTCATCACTCACATGCACAGAGTGGCTGCCACTCATCTCCCCAGCAGGAGCGTATGTTGGCATAGAACGCCTAGCCAAACCTGTGAAAATAGAGACATACAATTTTATGATTAAATATACACATGTGAAAAAATTTAATTTGATGTAACTAACAAAAAAGAATACATCATGCACAATTGTATACTTACGAGTCCTCCGTCGGCCTCCGGGGCGAGGAATGGCTGCAGATCCGCTAGTGCTCTGCCTTCGGTGAACCGAAGATCCTCGCTGTAGAGATGCATCTGCATGAAATAAGGCATAGTAAATTATTTTTTGTAAATAACTCAATATACAAGTAACTCCATATATGGATACCAGTAAAAAACTCTTACTAAAAAAACCACAAAAAAGTTTACAAAAAAAATGGATTGACGAGTTTTTTATTTTGCTTTGAAGGTGGTGTGAAGAAGACTATCAAATATGTGGTGTGATCGGGGTTATGATTTATTTTCATAATGTTGAGTACTCATTTATTTCTTGTTCAATTTGAGATTATGGACATGTGGTACTTATTTACGTGAAGCTTATATGAGTTGAATTCTAGTCACTAAAGGTTTTTCGGGTTATAGGGAATGCTTTGTGAGTTTTCGATGGGGTGGAAATGAGTTAAAAATACTTAGGATTTTAAACTAATTCCTATAGATATTTATAATTTTAAACTAATTTTTAAAATTATAATTATGTAAAAAATTTCATCCATTTAAAAAACATTAAATTACAATTCCAGTTTTCCATAATTTAATGTACAAATTTATATATTTTATTAGTAATATATTTAATATTATTTTAAAATATTCTAAATTTATAATTTATAATTTTCAAAATGTTGAATATAAATCTATATACTTTTTCTAGAAAATATTAAAAATATAATTTTATCTTAAATTATGGATTTCTATTAATTTTTTAAATTGATATTATTTAAAAAAATTTAAATCATAAAATTCTATTAAATTTTTAATTTGATTTTTTTTTTCAATTTGCACACTTATTTATAAATGGTTCTTTCCTTAGAAAAAAATAAAATAAAATCCATACTTTTGTTTGAGCTTAAAAAAAACTAAAATACATAAGTATATTTTTCAATAAATTAAAATCAAAATATGTTAAAATATATATATTTAAAATATGTATAATTAAAAATATATATGTGTGTGTTTCTTTCTTTAGAAAAAAAAATCCATGCTTTTGTTTGAGTTTCAAAAAAATATATGTATATATATATATAAAAGTACATTTTTCAATAAACTAAAATAAAAAAATGTCAATA
>LPNX010289067.1:17408-54908 GCA_001517045.1 Pseudotsuga menziesii
TGATTGTCTCGCGTCTAGGGTTTGGATTTTTTTCAATCCTCTGTCTATTCTCGGAGGATTGAAAAAAATCAGGCAACATTTCAACTTGTCGGGCTCTCATTTAAAAATTAAACCGACAGCATAAACGCTATCGATTTACAAAATATATATAAAACAAAAAATTAAATATTAAATAAAAAACAAATTTCAATTTTATAAATATTTTAAACACTACCAGCAGCATTTCTTCTTGTCGGCACACATTGCAAACATATTAGGCAAAAAATAAAAACCTAAAAAATCTATAATAATGATTTTTTTCACTTTTAACCTAACATTTTAAAACTTAATTAAAAAATTAAAATTCCATTTCTATTTCAAAAAACAAGCATTGAGGGTTACCTCTCTCCTTCAACATTCTAGTGAAAGGGGGCATGGGTTGTGTGGTCAGTCGGTCTAGGTTTCCAGGGGCGCGACTACATGGGCGACGTGTTCGGGGACGTAGATGCTCGGTCGAGGTTTGTGCTCGATCGAGGGATTTTTGTGGCGAAATGGTTATGGCTGGGGATGCGCGCAACCCTTTTAATAATTTTTTAAAAACAGGAAGCTCGATCGAGGTTCGAATCTCGATTGAGGTCACCACCTTGATCAAGGGTTTAAAAGAACCTCGATCGAGCGCTTGTTAAACCCTCAATCAAGGTATTAAAACCTCGATCGAGGGTGTGCTTTTTGCATTTCGCCGAAAATACGTTGCCAAAATTTCTACCACCTCCATGGATGGACCCTATTGCAACATCTAATATTTAAATATGAATAATGGGTTCATTATAAAGTTATAGATAATTTATATGTGAATCAAATCTAAACATACATAACATATCAAATATGCAAAACCAAAATAAAGTTATATTATCTAGAATTTGATTATATTTAGTTGAAATAAAGTGATAATAAATTCTATGCATCACAACATCAAATGGATTTGATGCCATGCTTAACCTGATAAACAACGTGGTTAAAACAAAAAACAACATTAATCTTGTAAGTTGCATATATTGTGATTCCTTTCGCAACAAATGCTTGTGGGAAAGAATACTATGATGGTATAATTAACATTAGAAACTATTGGCTCACCGTATTTCGAACTTGAAGGTAATAAGATTGAATTCAGGTTGTAGCCTTTTTCTCCTTTTGGGTATTTGGTTCTTTATTTCGTAGAAAGGTCCTTTTATCTGTCTCCTCACTCAAACGAACATGAACTATACAATTATCCTTTCTACTGAGTGTAGATTACACAAGTCATATGTGAGTAGATTGGAATCTATCCTGAGTCCTAACAAGGCATTCACTTGAATATTGTGTAATAGTTTATAATTGTTATACAATAAGGTTACAAAAGATAAGATAATTTTATCAATGCCCAACAAATGACCACAAAAGTAGTTCTATGGGTCTATTTAGTACCATGAGAATAATACGAAGTGGGAGCATAAAAGTAGCCCCTATAAAAGATAAAAAGAAGGACATAAATCAAATTCTAGTTCTATAAATGGAAAGTCAGTCTTGGAGAAGAATAAGTACAAAAAGAAATATGAAGATGGTTGATCCAATGAAGGAGAGTGGATTCAATAACTATGACGCAAAATGGTGATGATCAAACTGCCATGGGCCACTTAAATCCCTAGAAGCACAGGAAGAAAATTGTGGGATCCACAGAAAAATTTGTACCATAGGGAATTTTCTATAAAGAATTTATGTGTTACCCATTCTACAACAATACAAAGAATTTCTACAATCTTGAATGTGTGTGCTAAATTACTCCTCACCATCTTCCCTTGAAGGCTTGATCTAACTAGATGGTTTTGGGGGTATTTAGACTTACTCTTGATGCCAGCCTTTGATTAATTGCTAAATTTTCAGTATATCACCCTTATTTTTCCTTAATTAATCTCATCTTATTCTTTAATCATTTCTTTAAACTTGACTCTCCAAGCCCTATAGAACTATTTAACAATATTTGATCACCCTTGGGACTCCACCATTCTACATTAGGGCACAATTCTTTTCTTAGGTCATTCGGGATTATTTTTGGATTCTTTTTTGTCAATTGTCACCTTTATATTATTGATTTTGACATGATCAACATCCCTAATAAACCTTCTAGCATAGGCTAATGCTCCTAACTCAGATATATCTCTTTTTAAGAAAGATGACTTGTGATTGTTGCAAAAAATGATCAGGAAGAAGCATCAAATAATGTGCATATGATAATGATGTTGTTTGTATTCGATGACAAACTCTAGCATATTGTATAAACTCCAATAAATTTCCTGCTTCCATGTTGGTAGCTTGGTTTTGATACTTTCGACCTGAGCATGTCATACATCTCCCTTCTGTCTTCTCCATATCGGGTGGGTCATCAACTATCTCAAACCTACTTAGAAGGGAATTGCACAAACAAAACAAATGGCCATATCTTCGATCCTAAAATACCTTGACATCAGAGACTTTTCTATTGACCATATTTTTCAGTGTTTTGGAACTCAAAATCACTTACCAATCTCATGACTCAATATAAAGATTTTGTTTTGATAAATCTTTATATTCCTAGGTAAAAGAAAAAATATTTGTTCTAAAAATGTAAAATAAATGAAATACATACTTACTGTGGGTCAACATATTATTGTTCTATCCCCAAGTATTTTTTTCTAGTAAACATTTCAAATAATCATTGTCTTAAAATATTTTGTTATGAACTTGCCAACGGACTTGAGGTTTATTCTATCCTCATACCTCATGTTTCTTTGTTTATGTTGTCTATCTCTGTTTTCTCATAATGTCTCCATAGTGGTCACATTCTTTATTTTTTCATGGGATTGACAATACCCATTACAATCACAATTTTAAATATTCATAAGCTTGTTTTCTTCCACAAAGACTTTGAAATGAAGTTTGCAAAAACAATGCATCTAAGAATGTTATTCCTTTCTACCATAAATTTTGAATTTAGTTCTTACTCTCTTACTTGTGGTGTCCTTTTATTTTCTCTCTTTTTCTACTACTTATTTACATAATTCTATATGTGATGTGTAGGGACAACATCATGGCACAAAATTGACCTCCATGGTTGTAGCACATAAAGTTTAAATATTTTTCCCAATTTACCTGGTTGTTTGATTTGCTAAATGAAAAAAATATTTCTACAGGTATAGCATAGCTTCATCACAAACTTCTACTTTGGAGAAACGCTTTCTCCTTTTTTTAAGACATAATGCATATATCTAAAAGACATAATCAGAATTTTGGTGATTTTATAGAAAAGCTTTATCACAAACTACAACTATGGATAAAATTTCCCTCCTCTATTTTGAAAATGCATATATCTATGTGCATTCACATTATTTCATATTCTCTTTTCTCTCATAGAAAAAAATGTTGCTTGTTTTTTTCCAACTCCTTATTTTGTTTTTTATAGACGAAAACATTTACATGTCGGTACAACTATGGAGAAACTTTCCCTCTATTTTTAAAATCCATATATTTATATGCATTCACATTATCTCATATTCTCATTTCTCTAATACGAAAAAAATGTTGCTAGTTTTTTTGTCAACACCCTATTCTGTTTTTTTATAGATGAAAACATCTATAAGTTGGTACTACATATGAAATATTTACTGTTGACACAAAAAAAACATGCAACGTGCATAATGTATATGTTTGTTCATACCCATTGCATCGTCTTAAATGCATTCATCTTTTTTGCAATTCAGTCTTTCTTTGTATAAAATGCCTTTAAAAAAAACAAATATATATATATATATATATATATATATATATATTTTGAAAATTTCTATTACGTTGTGCATTATTATTGTATATAATAATGCATAATTATTATTAAAAATGCATTTTCTCCTCTTGTATATAATAATGCACAATTAAAGGCGTTCTCTTCTCTTCTACATGCAATTTTTCAACTTTCGATGTCGGGGATATTTCCACTTTGTGGATTTTGTTATATTGTAAATTTATATATGTAGGAATTTGATGATATTTTCATGGAAAATTGATATATATATATATATATCATGATATAACTACTTTGGATAAATTTGGTTTATTTGTGTTAATTTTTTTCATAAATGTTATACAATTAATTTCAATAATGGTATTTACAATTAATTTGAATGTTTCATTATGTTATTTCATATCTATTAAGTAAATGATATATGAGAGTTACTATTGAATTAATGAATAATTATAATAATTTGATATAATTAATATATTAGCACACAATTGAATATAGTTGTAGGAAGCCGCAAACTAGGAGCTAAAATGGAAGCCCACTATGTCATAGATCTAGAAGCAACATTGGATGCAAAACCTGACGCTAAGTTGGCTGAGCCAATTTTGATGATGTTTTGGATGCCAAAGTAGAATCCAAACTAGTAGACAACAAAGAAAAAAAATTAGATGATAAATGAAAAAGTAAATGCGGTGTTCATAAGGAAGAAAAATAAGAAGAAATACAAGGAGCTAAATGAGAAGCTAAATGTGGCGCATGCATGGGAGTAAAAATGAATGATAAATTGAGCACTAAAATGATAGAAAAACATGGTGCTAATGTGGACATCAATAGAGATGGAAAACTTGGCATTAAAAGGGATGCAACATTTGGCTCTAATGATGAAGCTAAACTTGGCATTGATATGGTAGCAAAATAAGATGTTACTTTGGATGCAAAAGATGGCACTACATAGGAAGAAAAATATGGTGCAACAATAGAAGCAATATTTGGTGCCATTTTGGTAGAAAAACATGATGCAAAAAATGAAGCAAAATTTGCTGCAAATTTGGAAGCAAAAATTGATGCATATTTGGAAGTAAAACTTGGTGCAAAATGGGATCCTATAGTGGTAGTACAAATGGATGCAACACTAAATGCTAATTTGGATGAAAATATGGCATGAACATAGATGCAAACATAGATGCTAACATAGTGCTATTCAAGATGAAAATATGGTGCTAGTAAGCATGTCATTTAGGAAGAAAAAGGAAACACTCTCTAGGAAGCAAAATATGATGTTATTTAGGAAGAAAACCTCGATGTTGTTTAAGAAAGTAAAGTTGGAGATTATTCTAGAAGCAAAAAAATAGGTGCTATTTTGGACGCCAAAAAAGGATGCTATCTAAGAAGCAGAAAAAGACGTTTTTTGAGAGACTTTAAGTTTTTTTCATGATGCATCCCATTTAGTGTCTAGTTTGACCACTCAATGTAAAAAAAAATTACACTAAAAAGGGACATTAAATGGGACGCTAATTCCAGGATCTGTTGTAGTGTACATCTTCAACACCTCTTCTCCTCCTAATAGCGCTCTCAATCCCGACTCTCATTTACCCTTGTAACCCATAACATTCCCATTCCCTTCATCTTCTCCCACTTGAAATTACAACATCCTTAGAGTACCTTGACCCTTTCCCACTGATCCTCAACTATTAACCATCCCCACTGGAACTTACAACATCCTCATAGGCCCTTTATCCATCCCCACCTCCTATAAACTATTAAAAATGCCCACTTTAACTTCCAACATCCTCCTATGCCCTTGAACCTTCCCCACCCCCTCTAACTATTAACCATCCCCACTTGAACTTCCAACATCCTGTTAGGACCTTGACCCTTCCCCATCGCCTATGCACTATTAACCATCTCGTTAGGCCCTTAACCCTCCAAAACCCCTTCTAAAAAATTAACCATACATTTGATATCTTGCATAATGTGCACAAGTTATAGAACTATATAATGCACATGTGTTATAGAACTATATAATTTGCATGCATTACAGAACTACGTAATGTGCACACATTTTCCAATTCTATAAGGGAAGGAAATGTAATTTGAATTTAAACATAAAGTGCACTCATTATGTAGTTCCTAAACTATGCCACTTCACTTGTTCACATGGCATGAATACTCCTAGGTATATGGTTTGGACTTTGCTTTGGAAACACCAAACCTGTGCTATAGTATATGATTGACCATAACTAATTGGGCATTCCTTCTAGTTTCTGAAGAAGGTTGTGTTTACCAACTCATTACAATATGCTACACACAATCTTTTTTTACGAAATCTCAAACATAAATAGAATTTTTCCTCCAAATTCTAAATATGTAATTTTTATTTCAAAATATTTTATTTTTTAATTTTTATTATTATTTTCTATTGTGTCCTAACTCCTTAACTCAAAAAACACATTGTTAGTGTTTTTTCCATAACTTTTTCGACTCTTGATCGTTTAAAATGAATTGTGTGGTGCACTAGAATATGTTAACCTCTACATTCTATAAAAATCCTTTTCATGATTATTGCATTAATATCTTCAAAGGATTCACCCACAAAATACGTGCCATTTTCAAGGAATGATCACTTAGATAATTATATAAAAAATTTATTAATTTATTTTTTTAAAAATAATGTTGCACTATTGCTATATGTTCTCTACATGCTTGCAATTTTTTGTATCCTCAAACCATCATTTAGGCCCTTAAAGTCCTCATTGTTATAAAAAAAACAAACTTGACATAGTTGTGAAAATTTTCAATACATAAAACTTATATATTCGGAAATGTGATTTAATTTTCAACATTTTATATTTTTTACTCAAAGCAGGATATTTTGTTTAAGTATGTCAAAAAATCCCAGTAAGTTGAGGGATTCCTAATTTTTCCAGTTTTCTATTGCATCTAACGTGCCAAAAGTGACCGTCATTAGCTTGCACTCACCCAATAGTAAGTTATCAATAAAAATAAGCCCTTAGAATTACAATATTGAAAGGAATGGAGTTAAAAGAACCATTAGTTCATGAACCGTTGATACTATAAGTCCATTCTTATTTTCGGATAGAGTCCAATTTTTTTCTCATCCATAAGTCTCTAGTTGAAATAGTGCAAGAGCTACACGACCAAAAAATCTACAACATCTCATCATATTCTGCTTGCTTTTCAAGGAATCTTCTCCTACCAATTTTAGAGGGAATCGAGTCAATGTTTTTCACTTTTGCATCAAAAAATATGACTTCCAAGAATCTCTCTGATTTGAAACTTTCAGCATCTTCCTTTCACAGTGCAATTATCCACAGACGTGTGGGGAATGGATAATAGCATTGGTGGGTGGATCCGAAGCGTTTCTTTCACTGTGTTTTGTAAATAAATGAGTGAAGGAATATCAGTTTTATTCAGAATTGTAATCTCAATGGTTCACTGTGGTCAATAGTGCATTAATTAGTTGGTTAGTTGAGTAGTTGATTTGGTCACCTTACCTAGAATTAGTGACCCAAGGTATTGACCCGTGATTTTGTTGTTATGTAGTCCTATAAATACTTGTGTTAATATTGATAAGGCATTTCATTTCCCATGAAATCAATATACCCATTATGTGTTCCACCATCTTCTGCTTACTATATTTGATCTTTAACATGGTATCAGAGGGTATGGATTTCTCCATTCTTTATTTTTTTGGAAATACTTTTCACAAAGTGGAAAACACAAATAGATCAATTGGAGAAGATCGAATTATGATAATGATGGAGCTACTTGAAGCACTACTTGAAGATCTTGAAGAGGTAATAAATTTGTTAACACCAGTAGGTCTATGGAAGACATTTTATGGAGTTAATTATAATCTATGGGATTTGGAAGTAATAAGTTTGTTAAGGTCACAATATCTGTGCCATTTTGCAGTTAAAGAGGGTCCCATTTATCTAGAATCATTTAAGGCTTTGACATAGTTCCAAAAAAAAGGCAAGTTGTTTCCTTAAGTCTCATAAAAGACAGTATATATTATTCAATTTTTCATTATATTGCAGAAGCTTATACTCCAAAAATACCATGGGATATACTAAAAGAAGTGTTTACTGAGGAGGAAATAGTTGTATAAGAAAGTTACTTTGCAACTCATACGAAGAACTAGGAATCCTACAGTGAAGTGGTAGACAATCAAGAATACTTTGTTTATGAGGAAGCCAATTATCATGTAATCCCAGTAAAGGTTTTTGATCCAGTGGTGTTTGTTTATGAGAATAAACCTATTAATGTAGTAGTGCCTAGTGATGTGAGTGATTGTCTCTCAGAGAAAGAGACAATTGATATTAGCATAGAAGCTACAACATTTTTTTAGAATCAGCAACATACACTTGATAGTGGCATAGAAGAAACACCAGTAGAAAAGAACCAAAAAACCAGAAGCTTTAGGGAGAGGGTGAGTGCAAGCTAATGAGGGTAACTTTTGGCACGTTAGATGCAATAGAAAACTGAAAAATCAGCCATCCCTCAACTTAATTGTATTTTTTGAGATACTTACACAAAATATCTTGCTTTGAGTAAAAGATATTAATTGTAGGAAATTGAATCACATTTTTGAATATATAAAGTTTATGTATTGAAAATTTTTATAACTATGTCAAGTTTCATTTTTTCTAACAGTCACTTTTTTATTTTTTAGGCAAATGATAAAGTATATGTTTTTGTGGGTGTAGCCTTTGAGGGCCTAAATGATCCTTTCGAGATACAAAAATTTGTAGGCATGTAGAGAACATATAGCACTAGTGCAGCGCTATTTTTTGAAAATAAAATTAGTAATTTTTAATTTTTTTTATAATTATCTAAGTGATCATTCCTAAAAAATGGTACATGTTTTGTGGGTGCATCCTTTGAAGGTCTTAGTGAAATAATCATGAAATGGGTTTTTTATAGAATGTAGAGTTCAGTGTCTTCTAGTGCACCATATAATTTATTTTTAAAACGATTAAGAATTGAAAAAGTTAAGGAAAAAACACTAACAACATGTTTTTTGAGTTAAGGAGTTAGGACACAATAGAAATTGAAAACAAATATGAAAATATAAGCTTTTTTAATAAAAATTGCATATTTAGAATCTCCAGAAAAAATGTTATTTATGTTTAAGATTTCTTAAAAAATTATTGTGTGTAGCATACTATAATGAGTGCGTAAACAATCACTTCTTCAGAAACTAGAAGAAATGACAATTAGCTATGGTTTATCATAAACCATAGCACATGTTTGGTATTACCGAAGCAAATTCCAAACCATACACATAGGACTATTGGTAACATGCAAGCAAGTGAATTGGCATGTTTAAATTCAAATTACATTTCACGCCCTTATAGAATTGGAAAACGCATGTGTGTTATAGATTTACAAAACGCGCATGCATTATAGAACTACAAAACGCGTGCGCGTTATAGAACTACAAAACGCGTACGCGTTATGTAGTTATATAACGCGCACATGTTTTGTAGAGTTAAAAATCTAGCACTATATGCAATATATCATATGTATGGATAATAGTTTAGAGGGGGTGTTGAAGGGTTAAGGTCCTAGGAGGATGTTGGAAGCTCAGGTGGGGATGGTTAATAGTTGAGAGGGGGTGGGGAAGGGTCAAGGGCCTTGGAATATGTTGGAAATTCAAGTGGGGATGGTTAATAGTTTAGAGGGGGTGGAGAAGGGTCAAGGGCCTAGGAGCATGGTGTAAGTTTGAGTGAGTATGGTTAATAGTTGAGAGCGGGTGGGGAAGCGTCAAGGTCCTAAGAGGATGTTGTAAATTCAAGTGGAGAAAGATGAATGGAATGTGAACATTATGGGTTAGAAGGGTGAAGGGGAGTGGCGATTGAGAAGATTATTAGGAGGAGGAGAGGTGTTGAAGACGTATAGGGTTATAAGCATTACGCGAGACTTGAGTGACGAAGGGGGATAAGGTGGAGGGGAGGAAGTGGGTGATGGTTTGATGAGAGAGAGGAAAGATGAATGGAATGTGAACATTATGGGTTAGAAGGGTGAAGGGGAGTGGCGATTGAGAAGATTATTAGGAGGAGGAGAGGTGTTGAAGACGTATAGGGTTATAAGCATTACGCGAGACTTGAGTGACGAAGGGGGATAAGGTGGAGGGGAGGAAGTGGGTGATGGTTTGATGAGAGAGAGGATTGGTGAATGGAAAGGTGGATATGGATTATTAGAGGAGAAATAGGATGTGTTGGAGTAGAGAGGCGAAGGAGGGGGGATTTGAAGATATGGGAATGAGATGCGATAAAACATAGAATAGGGGTCATAATGAGGTAGGGGGTTGAGGAGAAGGAATAAGTTGTAAACATAGAGGAAGGAAGTATAAGAGAGAGAGAGAGAGAGCGAGAGAGAGAGAGAGAGAGAGAGAGAGAGAGAATAATATAGAGAGGGAGGAGGGGGCATGAGGGAGGGATGGAGATAGAGTGAAGGAAATAGATAGTGAGGGAGCGATAGAAGGTGTGTGTGTGTGTGTGAGGTAGGGTCGGGGGGATCAACACAAGGAGAGAAAGGGGGCAGGTTCACACACACACATAGAGAGAGAGAGAGATGGTGTCCAAGACAAAGGGTGGAGGGCTGGGCGATGGAGAGTGAGGGAGGTTGTGAAAGAGATAAAGTATAGTGAGAGAGGTATATAGAAGGTGGAGACATATTATGGGATGTGGGAAGTGAGAGAGAGAGAGAGATATTGTGTGGGAGAGAGGAAGGGAGGGGTGAGCGATAAAGAGGGAGGGGGGGGGTGAATGATAGAGAGATTGATATGAAGAGAGGGATAGTGAGGGAGGTATATAGAAGGTGGAGACATATTATGGGATGTGGGAAGTGAGAGAGAGAGAGAGAGATTGTGTGGGAGGGAGGAAGGGAGGGGTGAGCGATAAAGAGGGAGGGGGGGGGTGAATGATAGAGAGATTGATATGAAGAGAGGGATAGTGAGGGAGGTATATAGAAGGTGGAGACATATTATGGGATGTGGGAAGTGAGAGAGAGAGAGAGAGATTGTGTGGGAGAGAGAGGGGGGGAGGTGTGAGAAACAATGAGAGATGGGAGATGGGGGAGGGGGGGGACAATAAAGAGAGAGTGATGTAGGGAGGGATAGCGAGGGAGGTATAAATAAGGTGGAGAGAGGTTTTGAGAATTGCGGACTGAGGGACATACACACACACACACACACACACATAGAGAGAGAGAGAGAGGGAGGTTGTTAGAAAGAGAAGGGGAAAGACGCACACACATAAGCATAGAGATAGAGAGAGATGGAAATACAAAGTCAGGGAAGGACAGTGAGTAAGGCATATAGGGATAGTGAGTATGGCACATGTGTAGCCATAGATGCTAGAAATATTATGTATGGATCAAGTCTTCTATTTCCTCCCATGACCATGTTGATGCCTTAATACCCATATAAAATGCTCAAAACCTCTTAAAGGCATGTGAATATTTTCTTGGAGACCAAGCATACCTTGAGTAGGTCATATGTGGTGCTTGAAGGAATTGTTCATTAACATGGGTGCCTCAAATATTCCATTATGGCCTAAGGAATGAACATATTCCCTCAAACATGTCTCAGAGGTCCCATACCTGCTGCTCAAAACCACCTAATTCTACTAACATCCATATTCATAGTCCAAATATACCTATGAGATGGCATGTGTGATTTTTTAAGGCATCCTTCCTATCCATGGATGCATAGAAGCTTTAATTAGGGCCTAAGGCCATAGTTTGCTCCCTTGACTATGTCCATGACCTTGAGATGCATACCTAGTGCTCAACAAATGATGATGGCATGCATATCCCAATTAAGATTCAAATGATTTACTTTCAACGTCATGTGAGGTGGTTGGAGGCATTAATTTTGGCCCTAAATGGTTAACAATGTCCTTTAAGGCCTAAGGACCAAGTGTTCCCCCCCACCCATGTGAAGGGGCCTAATATCTGTAGTTATTGCTAAAAATGTTCTAATTGCACTGGGATCTCCATTTCAAGGTAAATGAAACCATGGAAGGATCTATTGAGGTTGTTAACCACATCACTCTTGGCTCTAGAGGGATAGAAGCATCTTCTAGGGGCTAAGGCCTAAGTTTCCTCCCTTATTATGTCTGAGGTCCTAAGAAACATACATAGTATTAGAAACCCCTGATGGTTCCCATATCCCCATTCAAAAAAAAACTATCAACATGAGAGGTCATCTATGGTGATTCAAGGTGTCATTCATGGACCTTGAGCCCTAAAAGCTAGTTTACAACCTAAAATTAAAGCTTTATGTACCAACCATGATTAACACCTTATCCTCCATATCTTATGCTAAAAAAATCCTAATCATGGCCATATCCCAACTTAAAGGATGAGGATACCCTCAAGAGATCATGTGTGTTTGTTCGGGGTGTTGTTCTTGGCCCTATATGTCTATAGGATTCCTTTAGGGTGTAAGGACTAGGTTTCTTCTATCAACTATGTCTATGGATATGTTTTTAGTGCTAAAAGAACTCTAATGTACTGCATATTCTCTCTTAGATGCAAAATATCACATGCGAAGGTCCTATGTGCAGGTTCGATGCCTTGTCATGGACCTAAAGCCTTAAAAGCTACATTTAGGACATAAGTCTTGAGTTTCCTCCCTCAAGCATGGTCAAGGGACTATGACCGATACTTGGCAGTTAAAACCTCCTAATGGTGTCCATATTACAACACAAAGAAAAAATATGCTATTGGGAGGTTAGGCATGGTTGTTTGAGATGTTGTTCTTGATTATGCTAAAAGATGACTATAGGTCCTAAGTCTTGATGATGCAAGCTATTGTTTTTATTCATTTCCCTAGCCATGCACTAAAACCATTTTTTGTGGTTCTCCATAACGCATGCGCGTTTTGCTTCTCCATAATGTGTACGTGTTTTGCTTCTCCATAACCCGTGCGCTTTTTGCTTCTCCATAACGCGTATGCGTTGTGTAAATATAAAACACGTGTGCATTTTGCTCACACTAACCTACGTGTTATATGACATGTCAGGCTCGAGCTTAACCAAAACAAGAATTACATAATGCGAGCGCGTTGTGTTTTTTTGTATCATGAGCGTGTTTCCTAAAAGTAGCATTGCATCTAAAAGGTCCCTCAACTTCTTGCACACACCTGAGATCTATGAGCATACTCCTATTATTGATGAGCATCTGCAAAATGTTATGTTTTCTTGTTAGCCTACATTTTTTGAAGAAGCAGTAAAGGATGCATAGTGGGTACAATAAAATTAAGAAGCCAATTAGAACGATGAAGTAATTGTCTTTGATGAGAAACATGAAGATGTGAATGCTCTCCATGAAAAGTTGAAATATATTCATATTTTTTCTGACATAATTTTTTCAGTGTGCATGTGAAGAGGACAACCAGAAAAATCATGTTGAAACAGAAGAAGAAAACTTGCACTATGTTCCAGAAGCTAAAGAAAATGGTGAAGAACTTATACTTAGTGTAAATATCCAAAAGACAAAAAAGAATCAGTCCAAGTACACATCAAGGAAGAAATTAAAATTGAAACTTTTTAATGGAATGTAAGCCTAGCCAAGACATAGACCGGCATACATCTTTTCACATTGATAATGCTAAGTATATTGTCCCAGTTGATATTAAAGGGGTGTGTTAAGAATGGTAATATTAATGGTCCACTATGGTTAATAGTGCATTAATAAGTTGTTAGTTGAGTAGTTTATTTGGTCACCTTACCTATAATTAGTGACCCATGGTTTTGTTGTTATGTAGTCCTATAAATACTTGTGTTAATATTGAGAAGGAACTTCATTTCCCAGGAAATCAATATTCCCATTGTGTGTTCGACTGTCTTCTGCTTCTTGTCTTTGATCTTTAACATGATATCATAGCATATGGCTTGATCCATTTTTTTTTTGGAAAGTCTTTTCACAAAGTTGAAATCACACACATATAAGATTGGAGAAGATTGAATCTTGAAGATGATGGAGCTACCTGAAGCACTACGAGAGGAGCTTGAAGAGGTAATAATTTTGTTAACACCAGTAGGAATATGGAGGACATTTTATGAGGATAATTATAATATATTTGCTATGGAAGATAATTATAATCTATGGTATATGGAGTAAGAAGTTTGTTAAGGTCACAATATCTCTCTCATTTCATGGTTAAAGAGGGTCCCATTTATCTACAAGCATTTAAGGATTTGATAGACTTCTAAAAAGACAGAAAGAAACTTGTTTCCTTAAGTCTCGTACTAGAAATTATCGATTATGCAAGTTGTCATTATATTGTAGAAGCTTATACTCTAAACAAAGCATGGGATATACTAAAGGAAGTGTTTAGTGAAGCAGAACTGATTGTAGAAGAAAGTGACTTTGTAACTCACACAAAGCACTAGGAATCCTACAGTGAAGTGGAAGACAGTCACATATACTTTGTTTATGAGGAATCCAATGATCATGTAATCCCAACAAAGGTTGTTGATCCACAGGTGTTTGATGACGACAATAAACCTATTAATGTAGTAGTACCTAGTAATGTTAGTGATCGTCTCTCAGAGAAAGAGACAATTTATATCAACATAAAAGCTACAACAATTGTTGAGAATGAGAAAGATACATTTGATAGCGACCTAGAAGAAACACTGACATAGAAGGGGAGCCTTTGTTGTTATGAGGCAATTGAATTTACCCATCGGTTTAAGGGATGTTTAAACACTTTAGAATCACCCTACAGGGAGATATTATAATATAGTATATGAAAGGTTCTAAAGGAAGGCTTGTCTTAATGAGCTAGGGAAATAGAATGGTACTTTATTGAAAAGTTGTGTCATTTAGTTCTCTCTTGTAGAAGGAAGGAATAATAATAGCTTACTCAATGCTAAAACAACAAATATTACAGAACAAAAGAAAACACCGACATATAAGAAACATCGACATACAAGAACCAAAAAACCAAAATCTTGAAGTAGATCTGTGAGAAGACTCCTGTTATTGATGAGCATCTATAGTATGCTATGTTTTCTTGACAACCTACATTTTTTGAAGAAGGTAAAGGATGCATAGTGGGTACAAGAAAATTAAGAAGTAAATTACAATTATGAAGTAACATTCATTGATGAGGAACACGAAGATGTGAATTCTCTCCATGAAAAGTTGAAATATATTCATATTTTTTTTGACATAATATTTTCAGTGTGCAAGTAAAGAGGACAACGAGAAAAATCATGTTGAAATAGAAGAAGACAACTTGCACTATGTTCCAGAAGCTAAATAAAATGTTGAAGAACATCTACTTAGCGTTAATATCAAGAAGACAAAGAAGAATCAATCCAAGTACACATCAAGGAAGAAAGTAGAAATGAAATTTTTGAATGAAATATAAGCCTAGCGAAGACATAGACCAGTAGTCATCTTTTCGCATTGATAATGCTAAGTATATTGTCCCACTTGAGATTAAAAGGTTGTGTTAAGCATTGTAATATTAATGGTCCACTATGGTCCATAGTGCATTAATTAGTTGGTTAGTTGAGTAGTTGATTTGGTCACCTTACCAAGAATTAGTGACCCATGGTATTGACCCATGGTTTTGTTGTTATGTAGTCATATAAATACTTGTGTTAATATTGAGAAGCCATTCCATTTCACAGGAAATCACCTACCCATTGTGTGTTCCATTGTCTTCTGCTTCTTGTCTTTGATCTTTAACATAGTATGAGAGCGTATGGCATGATCCATTTTATTTTTATTTTTGTGAAATCATTTTCACAAAGTGGAAAGCACACACAGATAAGATTGGAGAAGATCAAATATTGGAGATGATGGAGCTACATGAATCACTACGAGAAAAGATTGAAGATGTAAGAATTTTGTTAACACCAGTAGTACTATGGAAGACATTTTATGGAGATAATTATAATCTATGGGCTATGAAAAATTATAATCTGTGGGATATGGAAGTAAGAAGTTTGTTAAGGTTACAAGATCTATCGCATTTTGTGGTTGAAGAGGATCATATTTATCTAGAAGCATTTAAGGCTTTGACAGACTTCCAAAAACATAGAAGGCAAGTTGTTGTGTTAAGTCTCATATAAGACAATATAGATTATTCAAATTTTCAATATATTGAAGAAGATTATACTCCAAAAAGAGCATGGGATATAGTAAAAGAAGTGTTTAGTGAAGAGGAACCACTATGTAGAAGAAAGTGACTTTGCAATTCATGCAAAGCACTAGGAATCCTACAGTGAAGTGGAAGACGATCAAGAAGACTTTTTATGAGGCATCCAATGATCATGTAAGCCCATCAAAGGTTGTTGATCTAGTGGTGTTTGTTGATGACAGTAAACCTATTAATGTAGTAGTACCTAGTGATGTGACTGATTGTCTCTAAGAGAAAGCGATAGTTGATATCAACATAGAAGTTGCAACAATTCTTGAGAATGAGCAAGATACAGTTGACAGTGGCATAGAAGAAACACCAGCAGACAAGAACCAGAAAACCAGGAGCTTGAGGTAGATTTATGAGCAAACTCCTGTTATTGATGAGCATCTACATTATGCTATGTTTTCTTGTGAGCCTACATTTTTTTAAGTAGAACTGAGCATGCACATTGACTACAAGGAAATGAAGAAGTCAATGATAATGATGAAGTAATTTCCATTGATGAGGAACATGAAGATGTTAATGATCTAAAAAAAAAGATGAAATATATTCATATTTTTTTGTGACAAATTTTTTTTAGTGTGCATGTAAAGAGGACAACCAGAAAAATCATGTTGAAACAGAAGTAGACAACTTGCACTATGTTCCAGAAGCTAAAGAAAATGTTAAAGAACATCTACTTAGTGTCAAGCGAGTCAGAAGACAAAGAAGAAACACTCCAAGTACACCTCAAGGAAGAAAGTAAAAATGAAAATTTTGAATGAAATGTAAGTATAGCCAAGAGAGAGTCCAGCATGCATCTTTTGGTATTGATAATGCTAAGTATATTGTCCCACTTGAGATTAAACGGGTGTGTTAAGAATTGCAATCTCAATGGTCCATTATGGTCAATGGTGCATTAAATCAGGTTAATAATTGAGTAGATTATTTGGTCACCTTACATAGAATTAGTGGCTCATGGTATTCTCTCACCCATGGTTTTGTTTTTCTGTAATCCTATAAATACTTGTGTTAATATTGAGAAGGAATTCAATTTCCTATCTCTTACGCAAGCAGGTTTTTCAACAATTCATACATTGTCCATTCCATGGATCTAGGTGTTGTGTTGAGTCCAATGCAGAGGACAACATATCCTGCCAACAAAAGAAAGTGAAAACAATGTCAAGATTATCACCATACCCCATATACGTAAATGACAGATTTTATGTTTTCTCGTGTAATTTGGAACTCTATATATTCATCAGACGTTGCAAGTAAAACATCCACAAGCTATGGCATGACGTTCAGGTTAATCTCTGGTGAAACGTGCTCTTCTACGTTTAGGATAATCTTATATCTTATGCATGTTCTTCAATCGATGGTTGGGGCCTTGCAGATCTATCTAGGCTAAGTATGGTATGGAATCGTGGACGTTAATACAACCTGCTAACATAAAGGTTTCCTTGATCATTGAATTGATCCCATGCAGCCAGTTAGGTCTTCATCAGAATACTTTTTACCAAAGGCCATTCATATCAATCCCAATCCCAAGGGCTGACACAGTTTTGGTAATTCTGACAGGATGATATGAACTACTAAGGGAGCGAATCATAATAGAGGCTTCCTCTTCTGTTATATTGAGGTGGAAAGAATCTATGCGTCTTGAGCTCGACAACTCTAAAACACAGAATTTACGCATCTTGCTCCAGTAACGACCATATAGAGAAAATGTGACGTCGGAGGAGTTATACAGGCACTTAGTAGCGGTAGATTGATGTCTGCTACAAAAAGTTACAATAAGCTCAATGATACATCAAAGAAAAGCATGAGCAATACCAGCTCTAGCTCCTTGCACCTGTTGAAACCAAACTTGTTTTAGTACTTATTCACCGCATTAACTGCTCACTAAAAATGCCGATCAGAGCTCTCTTCTTGCCCATGCGGCCTTTTGTAAGATTGCACCCATGTTCTTTATAATTGAAAGAGCAATAGACTACCTACTAGGGATTAGAACCTGAGCAAACATGTACGTTTAAGCTATCCAACGGACTTTCAAGCCATTCAACAGACTAACAGCGAAGTTAAATGTTGATTTTGTTGTTGGTCCGCTGAATGGCTTGAATCGTACATGTTTGTTAAAGATAGCCGAGATTAAATAATGAGAATGTATGATCATGATAAAATAAGAAAATTGATTATTACATTTATGTTTGGGAGAGATACTTCAGATGGAAACCTTCAAAGCATGTGATATGCATCGATTAGTCACCGCTAAGAGAATAAAGAAATAGAACTCTTAACTAACCAAGATGCCTCTAAAGATACTATTTGTTTGGTATAGGAAGTTATATAGTCATCTTTCTTATGAAAACAAGCTTAGATAAAGGATTATATAATCATCTTTCTTATGAGCACAAGATTAAACAAAGGATTCCACTTATTTACACATATTAACACAAAATTATCTTTTTTATGAGCACAAGCTTAGATAAAGGATTATATAGTCATCTTTCTTATGAGCACAAGATTAAACAAAGGATTCCAGTTATTTACACATATTAACACAAAATAACTCAAGTTGAAATGTCATATATGGAAAGCAAGCCAAGTCCTATTATGTGGGAGATGTAAAGGAAAGGCCTATATCATTCTTCTTCAAAGAAGGATCAATCAAAGATTTATTAATATAAAAACAAACCTTAATTAAGGTTATGGATATAACATTTATTATTAAGACTTTTAGAGAAAGATCCTAAGCCAATAAAAATAGAGGTGGAGTTTTTATAATAAACGAAGATTCATTCTCATATATGCATTTGGGTTTTTCCTAGGGTCAATGTAAATTAGACCATATGAAAAGGAATAGTATATAGAGTTATTTTTAAGGAGGGCACACTTGTCTTCGGTTGAGGTTCGTTGTTGGAAGGTTTTTAAGTTTCTTTTCTTAGGCAAGATATGGAAAATCATATGTTCTTGGAGAGGCATGTGGCATCACTTTGAGGAGGCATCCTTGCCTTGGGCAAGTCCTTGGGAGACCTTGGGAGAGGCGCATTGGTTGAGCTTAAGTGTGTGGTAGGAAACAGTTGGGAAAGCAGGTAGACTTGTGAGCTACGAGGAGGAGTGCGACTTGGGCAGACTCTGAGGGCTGCACAGAAGCAAACTCACAGTGCACTTGTGGGCATGTTCTCTAGGGCGTGGATGCTAAGAGAGGTGAGCCTAGAATGGTTGGCAAGGTTGTGGTAGTGTGTAGCTTGTTAGGAGACTTGCGACAATGTTTGGTTGAGATGTAAGAGCAAGGCATAGACGTGGACTGTGGGTGTTGCAACAGGTGGTGCCTAGACAAGGCCAAAAGTGTGTTGCTAGTTGACATTGCGACTTCAACCACTGCCATTAAGGATGCACTCTCGAAGGGTTTATTGGGTGCGGCATCCTCCGTTGTTGTATAAAAGTTTCCTTGTATCATTGTATGTTATATATAAACAAAGTGCTATACATGCCCACCTCAGGGCTGTCGCCTCCACATACATTCTTGGTGTGTCTTTGTATATTTGGCTAAGCGTTAGTTACTGTGTTTACTATTGGATGTTCACACATGAAAATTGGCTAAGAAATAATTATAGCACAAGATATAAGTGTTAAGAGTTAAAGGATTTCCATAGGTTAGGCATAGTGTACTGGACACTTACCGAGCTAGTATCACCCTTGACAAAGATCCGAGTAGTGTCGTATGGGCCATCAAAGGACGAAAAAATTGAGTCAGATCGATGAGCCCATGACATCCATTGAAGTTCAAATTTTAATCTATGGCAAGGATGGACCTGACATATTGAATTGACCAAGGGTGAATCTAACAAGTATGCTGTCTAAAAAGTAGAATTGAGGTCCGTTTTACGCAACCTAAATAAAAAAAGACCCATGGCCCCGTCGCGAAGAGGTAACCCTCAGAATTTTGTTTACATATATTATAGGAATTTGGTTTGCTTGAATTCCGTTTTCATATACTATAGATTACAAATCTAATTTTGTTTTTCTTAATAAAACACTGAGCGAGGGAGAATATAGTTGGACGATCGCTCAGATTTAATAAAAGATGGGACTATGTAATTGACATTGGAATAAAGTTGGGGATCACTAATTCGTTGAAAATGGGAATATGTAATTGACAATCGACACAAGCATTGGAATGTCTTGAATCAACAACGAATTAGTGGTCGCCAACTTCGTGGACAACTATTCAAACTTAAAAAATATAACTCAACTTTGTCGACAATCATCATTGACAAAGGATTTAAGACAAGAATGACAAGGACTCTCCATTGCCATTTTCTGATAGCCCAGTGAAGGGATCCCCGTCTATTCTACCTCCCGACATAGCACAAAGATCATATGCAAAGAGGCCCCTCTAGCGCAGTAGGGGAAGAAGCTATCATGTTCATAAGGTTTTTTACATAAAATAATAATAAAATATACTAGTTTAGATTTAAACTCCAGAATTTATCAAGCACTAAGAGGAAACAAATCTTTTTAGAAGTATTACACTTAAAAAGAGGTTTTGGGGAGAGGATTACACCTTGAGGAGATTGTAATAGGTACAATATATATAGAGTTATTTTTCACATTTTCTTGATTATTGGATTAAAAAAAAATTTGTACATGTAAATTTATCTTTATAGAAAATAAAGAATTATTTTATTTTTAATGAATTTGTATAAGTTGCAAAATATTATATACATGTTATGAAGGAAGATTAATTTTAAAAATTACAAAAAATTAAAAACTTTGCATATCGAAAAAAAAAGGTGAGTCTCCCTTAAACTTATAACAAAGTATATCCATCATCTATATTTTATGGGTGATACTCACAAATTACAAAGGATGTATAACTTAGTGTCAATCATTATTGAGAAACTACCTTTCCTAGAGTACAACGTACAACCGCAAGCATCTAATTATTGTCTCTACACTAAATTTCACAATATAAATATTTAAGAATGAAAATTTGTATTTTGTTTTATTACATTAATTTAAAAATTTCTAAGAATTATTCTAAATTAATATAATTGTAAAATTAAAATTTTAACAGTGCATCATTTTTTTTAATAGTGTTAGAATCTATGTTTTCATTAAAATTAACAATTTTACTAATTAAAATTTGTATTTAGAGAAAAAATTTAAATTCTCAAGTTTTTAAAATGTTTACATAAAGACTCACAAGAGCATATTTAAAAACCATTCATAATCATTCCTCCCAACTACCCATCCAATAAACCACTTTTTCTTTATTCTTACAATATTACCTTATATATATATATAATTTTTCTTTCTTTAAATTTAAACAAGTATATTTAAAAAATAAAATTAATTAATTAATTAATTAATTATANAGTTTTGATTTTAAATACATATATATTTACAAATAATATATATATATATATATATATATATTAGTAAGTAAAATAATTAAACATCTAGAAAAATAGGGTGTGGAAATAAAGATAAAGTATATCAGTTGAATTTGGAGTGTAGAAATTATATATATTATTAAAAATTTTATTGAATATTTAGAAAAGTTATGATGAATATTTATAATCGTGAAGATGATGGAGCTACCTGAAGCACTACCTAAAGATTTTGAAGAGGTAAGAAATTTGTTTACACCAATAGGACTATGGAAGACATTTTATGGAGATAATTATAATTTATGGGCTATGGAAGTAAGAAGTTTGTTAAGGTCACAAGATCTGTGCCATTTTGTGGTTAAAGAGGGTCCCATTTATCTATATTCATTTAAGGCTTTGGAAGAGTTCGAAAAACATAGAAGGAAAGTTGTTTCCTTAAGTCTCATACAAGATAGTATAGATTATTCAATTTTTCATTATATTGTAGAATCTTATACTCCAAAAAGAGCATGGGATATACTAAAAGAAGTGTTTAGAGAAGAGAAACCGGTTGTAAAAGAAAGTGACTTTGCAACTCACGCAAAGCACTAGGAATCCTACAATGAAGTGGAAGACAATCAAGAATACTTTGTTTATGCGGCATCCAATGATCATGCAATCCCAACAAAGGTTGTTGATCTAGTGGTGTTTGTTGATGAAAATAAAACTGTTAATGTAGTAGTACCTAGTGATGTGAGTGATTGTCTCCCATAGAAAGAGACAATTGATAACAACATAGAAGATACAACATTTGTTGAGAATGAGGAACATACAGTTAATAGTGACATAGAAGAAACACCGAGAGACATGAACCAGAAAACCAGAAGCTTGAGGGAGATATATGAGAAGACTCATGTTATTGATGAGCATCTATAGTATGCTATGTTTTCTTGTGAACCTACATTTTTTGAAGAAGCAGTAAAGGATGCACAGTGGGTACAATAAAATTAAGAAGTCAATTAGAATAATGAAGTAACTGTCATTGATGAGGAACACGAAGATGTGAATTCTCTCCATGAAAAGTTGAAATATATTCATATTTTTTTCTAACATAATTTTTTCAATTTGCATATAAAGAGGACAACCAAAAAACTCATCTTGAAACAGAAGAAGAAAACTTGCATTATGTTCCATCTAAACAAAATGTTGAAGAACATCTACTTAGTGTCAAGATCCAAAACACAAAGAAGAATCTGTCCAAGTACAAATCAGGGAAGAAATTAAAAATGAAAATTTTGAATGAAATGCAATCCTAGCTAAGACATAGAATAACATATATCTTTTCGCATTGATTATGCTAAGTATATTGTCCCAGATGATATTAAAGGGGTGTGTTAAGAATTGTAATATTAGCGGTCCACTATGGTAAATAGGGCATTAATTAGTTGGTTAGTTGAGTAGTTGATTTGGTCACCTTACCTAGAATTAGTGACCCATGGTTTTGTTGTTATGTAGTCATATAAATAATTATGTTAATATTGAGAAGGAATCCCATTTCTTGGGAAATCAATATGCCCATTCTGTGTCCCGTCGTCTTCGACTTCTTGTCTTTGATCTTTAACATGGTATCAAAGCATATGGCCTGATCCTTTTTTTGTTTTCTGGAAATCCTTTTCATAAAGTGGAAAGAACACACAGATAATATTGGAGAATATTGAATCTTGAAGATCATGGAGCTACCTGAAGCACTACGAGAAGACCTTGAAGAGGTAATAATTTTGTTAACACTAGAAGGACTATGGAAGACATTTTATGGAGATAAATATAATCTATGGGATATTGAAGATAATTATAATCTATGGGATATGGAAGTAAGAAGTTTGTTAACGTTACAAGATATGTGGCATTTTTTGGTTGAAGAGGATCCCATTTATCTAGAAGCATTTAAGTCTTTGATAGAGTTCCAAAAAGATAGAAGGCAAGGTGTTGTCTTAAGTTTCATACAATACGGTATAGATTATTCAGTTTTTCAATATATTGAAGAAGCTTATACTCCAAAAAGAGCATGGGTTATACTAAAAGAAGTGTATAGAAAAGAGGATTCGACCATAAAAGAAAGTGACTTTGCAAGTCACGCAAAGCACCATGAATCCTATAGTTAAGTGGAAGATGGTCAAGATGGATTTGCTTATGAGACATCCAATGCTCATGTAAGCCCATCAAAGGTTGTTGATCCAGTCATGTTTGTTGATGACAGTAAACCTATTAATGTAGTAGTACCTAGTGATGTGAGTGATTGTCTCTCAAAGAAAGAGATAGTTGATATCCGAATTAGAGGAAATTTCAACTCAAAATGGGCCTTTTAACTTTAACTCAAATTCCATGTCATCATGTGTTACCCAATGAAATTGCTTTAAATTTGAAATACTGTATAGGTCTTATACACTTTTTTAATATAAATTTGGGGATAGGTATCATAAAAATAAAAAAATAAAAAATAAAAAAATTGTTTGTATTTTCGACATATCTCCTCGTGTTTTTACTCAAATTTCGATCAAGAGAGCTCATTGGATGCGGAATTAAATTCCGCATCTAACGAGTACCCACTCGACATACTTTTGACGGACCCCACTACCCGAAAAACAAGTAATACCTGAAAAAAAACGTGATGATGATGTCATCATCATGTTTTTTTTCAGGTATTTCTTGTTTTTGGGGTAGCGGGGTCCATCAGAACTATGTCAAGTGGGTACTCGTTGGATGCGGAATTTAATTATGCATCCAACGAGCTATCCCAGTCAAAATTTGAGTAAAAACACGGGGAGATATGTCAAAAATACAAACAATTTTTTTTTTCTTCTTTTCTTCCTTCAAAATTGATAAATATTATTTTATTATTTTAACTATTATTTTATTAATTTTTTTTAGGAGGCCCATTTTGAGGTGAAATTTCCTCTAATGCATAGAAGTTGCAACAATTCTAGAGAATGAGCAACAAACAAATGATAGTGGCATAGAAGAAACACTAACAAACAAGAACTAAAAAACTAGAAGCGTGAGGGAGATCTATGAGAAGACTCCTGTTATTGATGAACATCTACATTATGCTTGTTTTCTTGTCATCATACATTTTTTGAATAATCACTAAAGGATGCACAGTGGCTACAAGTGTAATACCTTCTAATTATAATTTGATAGTGTTGTTATTTTTTACTTTTAAAGAAATAAGTACATTAGATTTTAAATACAAAGATATCATTGGAAATTGGAAGTTTTAACAGTTGCACAATAAATTGACAGAAATTTGGATTAAAACAGTTATGAAACCAACAACACTCTCTAAGGAGACAAGTGGCCAGTATGCAAGTGAAATTAGTTATGATGCTATAAAAAGTCCTAGGCAAGAGTAAAGGGGGGATGCTAGAGATCACCATGGGTGAAGGCCCCATAATGATATTTTTCAATCACAGAGTTGTCAGTAAAATATTGTGCAAATGTTAGGCTTTGTATCAGAAATTCCAGTGAAGCATAAGATAATGCTAGGTTCTGAGATGATTTCTTTCACCTAATACTGGTGGAAAGGTGACGCTGCAGAGGAATAACTATTTTAACCTAATATTTGGGCAAGGGGATGAAATTACTAAGAAAGTAATGTTGCCAACTAGTTTCATTGCCAGGGTGGTGTGTAACGGTTAATATACAATTTCTAGATATGTTTCATTCTCAACCAGACTTATTTTCAAGACACTACTTAGGATATGAAAGATTTTCCTATTAAAGATATTTTCTATCTCCATGCTGGAAAGAGTGTATGCTTATTTGTAATCGTGATTATAACAAAGTTTGAATTTGTTTATTTATGTATCCGAATAAATAAAAATATCCTTGGATTGTTTATGCTATGTATGCATGACTAAGAAACCCAAGAAAGAAAGCAGAGTTTGATTATGATAGTATATTACATAAAACCATTGAACCCAAATAGGGTTTAAGAAATAATTTATGCATAATCAAGTTTAACAGATAGAAATAAAATACTTACAACTTTTCCATTAACAAAGAATATTCTAGGCACACTTTTATTTATTTACAAAACTAAATGAACGGTAAAATTTTCTCGGTTAAGTACCAAAATATAAAATAGAGATTATTACTTCAAGAGAATTTCTTTGCAACCAAAACAACCAATGGAAAAAAAATACATCGGAATGTTTTTCTTTTACAGTTTGTGAATATAAACAGTTATTTGAAGAAAAAGAAAGAGAAACTACCATATGAATACCATACTACTAACATGGTAAACAAGGAAAGTGAACCTGCATGACATTACACAATACGATATATAAATATACATAAAAACTTCCACAAATTCCATAGGTCTTAAAAATAGAGTTTGACATTCATTCAAAGAGAGTTTTTTTCCAAATACTGAACTTCTTACATGCAGTAAACCAAAATATTATGACCCTAAAACTTAATTTAACCAAAAATATGTTTCAACAGACAAACCCTATTCGCCTGGATTGAAGCAAAACAATTATTATACTACTAAACCTTACAAAATGTGGAGTGTATAACCAGAGTAAACCAGTAAAACAAGGGTATTTCCAAATGGCCAACCCTAATACATATTTTAAATTATACAAAGTTACCATTGAAGCAAAATTTGAATGGTTTGAGAAGTCAAGCAAGCATAAAAGCCTTGATAAATATGACCAACCAGTAGATCCACAACTAAACAGTAAAGTTTTGAACAGACAACCTTCTCAAACTTTCCATCTCGGATAACCATAGAACAAGGATAGAGACTCCATCTTAAACCTAGAACTTACCACATTTCATGAAGAGAAGTTGATAGAGCGGTCGCACTTGCAAATATTTCCACAAGTTAAATTAGTATAAAAACAAAAGAGAAATGTGTATACTCAAATTTATGGAAAGTCTAATAAAATTTAAAACCAAATCTCTTACCTGTAGTCTCTAAGCTAGTTGTTGATGAAGGAAAACTAGAGAACAAATTATGGAAATCATGAACCCTGAGAGACACACTTCTGCATGGTCCACTGGTGGTCGGCGAGGGAGAGTAGCTACAGGTGGTATCCAGGATGATCCATCCATATTGACGAGACTAGTGCCACATCGTTTTTCTTGATGTGGGCATCCATGCCATGTTCCCATGCAGGAGCATGCCACAGAGATCTACCTACAATAGGTTAGCTATTGTTTTATTTAATGTTTAAGTATTGATTATACGTTATGCAATCTCATCATTTCTAATAAATTTAACTTAGAATCAGATGTTGATGACTTGATTTGTTTTAATGTACAACTATTCAGTGTTGAGTCTCTAACACCCGGGTGGGAGGACGTTGGTTCCTTCAACCTAGATGGATCCACGGAAGTTGTAGAGGACATCTCGGAACCATACACACAGGTAGTTTTCTTTCAGTAATTTAATGTAATGTTAGTAGTTAATATTTTCATCCAATGTAGTTCATATTTAGTAATTGAATATAAATATTTTTTTGTTTGCACAGGTGTCTAAATGAGTGAGTGACCAGACATCCCCACCGGGGATCAGTAGATACCCTCGTGTGTAGGTATCATGTAATAAAGTATAAATTTAATTTCAGTTTTGATGTCTTATCTTCGTATAGTTATATTTTTTCTATACTAAGATACGAGGCCATGAATATGTATGCAGGTTAGAGCACATAGGCACATTGGTGTCACTATCTCTCCATTGACTACCTTTTTCCCACAATATATGCCAGGTGTAGCCCTTGGAATACATGTCACTTTCCATGCATCCCTCCCCACCTTGTTCCATCCATCCCTTACCTCCCATCCACCACCACACTTCCATGCAGCTCCCCCTTCTTTGTCACAGCCTTCTCTCACTCCCCCCAACCCCACCCATCCACCCCCTCCCTTGTAATTTCCCATGTTTCCACCCTTCCCCCTTCAACCATGATACACCATCCATCCACATTCACCCATCCATCCACCCCATCCCAGACCTTAGCCCCCTCCCCCATATTCCCCCACCACCCTCATTTCCCCTTCTAGGGTGTCCCATTCCATTCTACAGCCAGTTGGGGTTAATAATTCTGCATCACCACTTTGCCCACTCTAGTCCACACCCTCTCTCACCGTGCCCCCTAGTTTTTTATCCAACATCAATGTTGGCTCCGACAAGTGTGTATGGGAAATTTCGATATGGGAGCACTACCAATACTAGCATGGTGGAGGGTTTTGCAGAGTTGACCCACCAATGCGAGAGTTGCGTTGAAGGAAACTGAGCAAAACCCTAGTTTACAAAACTGATGCACATTGAAGTCACTAGGCCATGAAAATGTGGTGGAAAGGGCCCATAGAGGTAATGTAATGCCAAGATACCAAGGGAGTCAATGACTCTTCAATCCAACCTCTGGTTGTTGAGTTCTGTCGAGTTGAAACTCGCATGAAAATGTCGTTCAGGGACACTTGGTGACTCTCGCTCCAGGAGAGAAACACCAAATGGAGCAGCAATATTGCGTGTCATTGGCTCTGACAAGTGTGTATGGGAAATGTATATATGGGAACACTACCAAGACTGGCATGGTGGAGGGTTTTGCAGAGTTGACCCACCAATGCGAGAATTGCATTGAAGGAAACTGAGCAAAACCATAGTTTATGAAACCGATGCACAATGAAGTCAATGGGCCATGAAAATATGGTGGAGAGGGACCCTATAGGTAATGGCATGCCAAGAGAAAAATGGAGTTGACAACCTGTCGATCCGACCTCCGGTTGTCGAGTTATGTTGAGTTGAAAGTTGAATGAAAATGTTGTTCAGGGACACTTGGTGACTCTCTGTCTAGGAGTGAAAAAACAAATGGATCAGAAATATTGCATGTCGTTGGCTCCAACAAGTGTGTATGGGAAATTATAATATGTGAACACTACCAATAATGACATGGTGGAGGGTTTTGCAGAGTTGACCCACTAATGCGAGAGTTGCATTGAAGGAAACTAGAAAAGCCCTAGTTTATGAAACCAATGCACAATGAAGTCACTGGGCCATCCAAATGTGGTGGAGAGGGCCCCTAGATGTAGTGAAATTCCAAGAGACCAGCGGATTTGACGTCTCTTTGATTCAACCTTCAGTTGCCGAGTTATGTCAAGTTGAAAGTCGCATGAAAATGTCGTTCAGGGACACTTGGTGACTCTTGGTCTGGGAGCGAAAAAAAAAGGAGTAGCAAGATTTCATGACATTGGCTTTGATAAGTGTGTATGGGAAATTTCGATAGGGAAACACTACCAATACTAGAATGGTGGAGGGTTTTGTAGAGTTGCATTGAAGGAAACTAAGCAAAACCCTAGTTTACAAAACTGATGCACAATGAAGTCATTAGGCCATGAAAACATGGTGGAGAGGGCCCACTAGAGATAATGGCATTACAGGAGACCAATGGAGTCAACGGCTCGTCGATTTGACCTCCGGGTGTTGAGTTGAAAGTCCCAAGAAAATGGGGTCCATGCAAGCCTGGCAATGGTGTGTCGGCCCTGCAAAACCTTTTGTCGAGTGCTTGGTCGTCGATTTGACCTCCGGTTGTTGAGTTGAAAGTCCCAAGAAAATGGGGTCCATGCAAGCCTGGCAATGGTGTGTCGGCCCTGCAAAACCTTTTGTCGAGTGCTTGGGGGTGGATTTTTCATGGAATCCATGCCCAAACACACCTACAGGGGTGGATTATTCATGGATCTCGACCTTGAATTGGCCAGGCGTCCCTGAATCACTTTTACAGGCCTACTACAACTCACCATAAAACATTGACCATGGATCTGATGGATGAACCATCAGTTCTGTTGGGATCATGGCACGAGATTATGTCCAGGGTGGTCTCCCACTCGACTTTGCACAACCTGGGCATGCCTCTAGGACAAATTTTGAAAACTAGGGTTTTTCCCAGTGGGGTCCATGCAACCCTGGAAATGGTGCACCGGCCTTGCAAAACCCTATGCAGGGTAGCCAAGGGTGGCCTTCCCCTGGTGGTAATTCCCAAACACACTTGTAGGAGCAGACAGATTTAGAAATCACCACCTAGTTTGGTCTTTGCACCTTGACCTTGAGTTGGCCCAAGTGTCCCTGAATGGCTTTTCTAAGCCTACTGCAACTCGCCATAGAATGTTGACCAGGGATTCGAATGACGAACCATTAGTTTCATTGGGATCATGGAACAAGATTAGGGCCAAGGTGGCCTCCCCCCCAACTTCGCATGGCCCAGGCATGCCTCCAGGCCATATTATGCAAACAAGGGTTTAGCCCGAGTAGAGTGTAAGCACAATTACCCAATCTCATTCAATATAGCCATATAGATCCTCTCTGTTGCTAATTTCCTCCATCAATATCTCATTCTTTGAATGAGGAAAGAAGTAACATACCATGGTTGAGTTCTTATTTGACATTTTCTGTAGATGGATGTTCGTGCCAACAATCAAGTTTGTGAAGTGATAGACCACAAAACCTGGTCTGTAATCCATGAATACATGCCCACTGGTTCTTCTTGATTTCCCATCTAGTGTAATATATTCATCCTCAACAACCATCGATATAATAGGAAATTCATTTCCTTCATCATCAATCAATGATCCGTTCATGACTTTCTTACCTCGAATGCATCGTTCCAACCAATAATCCTTGCCCCATTCATTGTCTTTCAGGGAAACAACTGCATATATGTGTCCTAGATATACCAGATCTGAGATATGGTCGTAGTCTATCGAAATAGCTTACTAAACCTCCTCTAAGTGGGGTGTTTTATTGACTACATGTGGGTCTACAAGTGACAAATATTCTGAATCATCAACCCAATCCATGCATTCACCACTACTACAAGGGCTACAAAAGCAAGCAAGTTTCTACGTCCATATTTCAAATAGGGGGTTGTTTAAGCTTCGAGCAGAATGAAATCCATGTGTTACTTGTATTGTGCCGCAACTATAGGAACAAGATCGATCTATGTTAACCACTTGCCAAAAATTCCTGACTAGCCTTCCTTCCCATGTTGATGTATGTTGCCATTTATTTTGGTCATACATTGCTGCAGAGCACCATTGAACTATGGATTATGCATCTTTGATATGGGGATTTGTGGTAAACCTCATATCCTCCCTTTGTACTAGGGTATTGATGCATGCATCGGCCCCATCATACTCACCTTTATCATGCCCGGTCTCAAAGTAGTACCATATATGCGACACATTGTAATTCTTATGTAACATACTCATCCATTGGAAGACTTGGGAATTTTTGAATTGACCCACACAACCATCTGACCATATCCAATGTTGATCCATCTGCATATCTCCCTCCTTTTGTTGATCATAGAAAATTCGAAAAACAATGTTGCACATAATGTAGATCATGGCATCTCTCATCAATTATGTAAAAGTTTGTCTTCTTCTGTATTATCCTATTGTTGATGCTTCTCTCAGGGCCATGCCTATATGTAATATGTACCATGATGTTGACTTGATCGAAATGGTAGTATTGACTCTGAATTTCATTTTGTGGTTGAAGGGTATATTTTTCTGGAAAATCCACAATTGACAATATGCTCCCAATGGGAAATTTATCCCTGCATTTTATGTATTGCTCATCCCGCCATCGCGCTACATGCACATGGTGAACATACTGCTCAGTTTTCTTATAGAACTCCATCAAAAACTCACATACTCGTACCTGTTTCCATGGAAAAAAGGGTCGTATTAGAATGTGACCTTTAAAGAATCTATATGTAGAAACTGAACGTGTAAGAGGAAAAACATGCAATAATCATTTGCACCTATGACTTCACCAATGCAATATTTTTACTTTCCTTTGCACTATCTGATTGATAGGTTACGTACTTGAAGCTCTACATCTCCACGGTCATACTTCCAAATTGATGCTCATCGCTTCCATGAATGCAACGGTTCAAAAGAGAAAACCCACTGTACCTGGAACAATTCCCATATAGACATTATTTTCTATAGTATTTTTGTCCTTCATGCCTTGGACACATGATGCTGACGATAAAATCTCTCCATGCATTCAACGATATTATGGATTCATTGCAGCCCTGCTCAATGTTAGTGTTCAAATCACAAAATATATGTTTATGTGTGTCATAAAAATATTCATATTCTACGTGGTATCTACAACAGCATGTGTTTTGATCAATGCATATACAAATTTACCATGTTTTACATTTCTTAAAGGAACTTTGGCCCAGGTTCAATTGTGTGTGCTCACTCCTAAATCTCTCATAGAGTTCAGTCTGTGTTGTGTTAAGGAAGTGTTTGACATGGGGTTCACATTCAGTAGAACCTTTTCTTAGATTTAGCACATCTCTTTGGTTAGATGAAGGTCTGGTATGATCATGCCATAAATTATGTACTATAACACCCCGGTTTTGACCCCATTTTCATTAAAAATGTATATGATGCATATATTGTAATTAGTCATGTGCGGAGCTAAAGGAAAAATCCCCACCATCGATTTAATGTTTTATGTTCTGACAATTAAAATCGTTTCCAATGGTATATCATGCTATCCGGCACAGTATAATTTTTGCATCATGTAAATATGTTTTTTCAATTAAAATACCCACAACCAACTATGTCTATGCAACATTAAAATATATGGGGGCATGATTTTCCTAAGGAATAGGGAGGGAAATTATTTAAACCTTTGGGCCAACGGGAAAATCCAAATGTCAATGGGAGAACCCATCAAACAGTCAACTACCTTTCTTGTCTCATTCACCCAACCATTTAATTCTACTAGAAATTGGTTGAAGTAGTTATTGCATGGGGATGGAAAGAGTATGGGCATGAATTTCGAATTTGGGGAAAACCCATTTTTGGGGAAAATTGTTTTTGACTTTTGGGGAAATAAAACACCCAAAATGCATGCCCATTTTCCCATACACCCACATTATTCATTTGCTCACGTAGGGAAAGCTTGGGAGCTGTTTTTGACCTCCACGATTTGGGTGTTGTATGTTTTCTTCACGAATTTGGGCCTTGGACATTTTCCCCATCACCAGAAATCCACACTGGGCTCTCTCTCAAATGGATGGAACTTTCCTAAGTGTGAAATCCATGATTTTGGATTTGTTGTGTATTTCTTCCTCATGTGGATAGTCGGTCTTCATTTTCTGGAGTCTGATAATTTCATTTTTGTGATGTTCTTGTGGTTGGGTTCTTCCCCAACGATTTTTGTTGCATTTCCCAATGTTTACCAAGCTAAAAATAATTTTTGTGTTGCCCAACGATTTTGAGGAGAGACCATATCCTCTTGGGTGTTGTTGATGAATTCATTTTTGGCCACGTTAGAGCCAAAACATCCATAGGATACGAATTGTTGCTAGTGGGTTTTTATTACCCTCCTTGGCAATTAATTATGTGGCTGAACTGTTCTCCTCTACCCAGAAATGGTGTATATTGTTGTGTATGCAATTGGTCTTTGGACTGTGTAGGAGTGGAAAGGATTCTTCTTGACAAACCTAGCATTTTGCAGGAGCCTCACAGACAGAGCTAGAGGGTTGACTCTCTTCTCTACACCCCCTGAATAGCACTGGAAGGGAATTCATGGCCTGAGGGACTGTGCAACAAATAAGGGAATGATTCCTTGTGTTGGGTGTGTGTGGATGTCTTAGGATTCAAGCTAATTCTAGTGTAGGCATACTTAGTTCTTTAATGAGCCCACTAGCTTAGCAGACAATGTTTCCATCTCCTGATAACCTGATAAACCCAACCTGTTGGCTTGGCTATGTGTTGTTGGGTACTCTCAGTATGATAAACCCAACCGTGTTGGCTTTACTAACTTTTGACATGTCTTTGGATATGTGTGAGCCTACTTAGTTTCCTTATTCCTTAGGGAATCATGCCCAACTTGGGGGTGGCAGTGTGGCTGAGAGATTAAGGAGCCCACTGGCCTATGGTTGGGTGGAATGTTGTAGCGACATAGCTGGTTGTGGGTGTCCTTCTTCATAAGATAAGTATTCTTGTGTTTAAATCCTTACGATTACATTTGATAATGAATTACAATGAACATGTTGAACGCTTGAAAGTATGGTTTTGCTTTTGCTGTATGGTAATAATGTATGCATATTTTAGTTCAAAGCATCTCAATTTTCATGTGTATGTTCATGGGGCTAGTTTCCTGAGTATATAGTATGTCGGTAGCATCCTCTTCGTCGGTCAGAGGGTCGGGGACATTACATGTACTGTAATGTCCTGGTTTTGACCCCATTACATTAGATGTATATGATGTAAATATTGTAAATGATCATGGTGTGGAGCTAAAGGCCAAGGCCCCACCATTGATCGATAATGCTATGTTTTGGATTTAGATTGTCACCGATGGTAAATCGGGGCATGCGGCATATATTATGATGGTCATCATGTAAATATGCATCTATAAATAATTAAAATGAACACAACCAGCTATGGTTGCGGTAACTAAATCGAATGGGGCATGATTTTCACAAGGATAAGGATATGGGGAAAAGCCAAAATGTCTATGAGAAGACCCATCAAGCTGTCAACTACCTTTCTTGTCTTTTTCCCCAATCATTTATTTCTACTAGAATGTGGTTGAGTTAGTTATTGCATGGAATGGGAAGAGTATGGGAAAAAAAATTCGAATTGGGTAGAGAACCATTTTTTGAAAAACGTGTTCTGACTTCCTTGGCAAGGAAAATGCCCAAAAACGTATGCCATTCTGCCATGCATCCACGTTTTCCATTTTTTCTCACCATTCTTCTTCACGTTGGGGCTTTTGGGAGCAGCTGGAGTTTTTTCCTGTGTTTTTCATTCCATGTTTTTGGTGGTTGGCTTCATTTTTTCCCATGGATGGGAGGTCGTTTTTGTAGTGCTGGGGATTGGGATGTTTTCCTCACGTTTTGGGAGCTGCTGGTGCATTTTCCATTCACGTTTTTATAGCTTCATGTGTTTTTACCATGGCTGTGAAGGGCCATTCACGTTTTTGGCTGTCTCACCGGCTATTGGTCTCATGCACAGACTATTTGGGGCATTTTTCCCTTCTGTGAGTTGTGCTCACTGATAAGCTTCAGGACTGTGTGTTTTCCCCCATGTTGTGAGTCATTTTTGCTGTTACGTTTGGGGACTGTTGTAGATGGGTTGAAGTCATTTTTCCCTGGCTTAAGCTGTAATAGCTAAATTAATTGCCGGAGTGCAATGGTTGGTCTTTGGACTGTGAGAGGAGCAGAGATGTTGGCTTAGATTTGCTTGATAAACCTGGTGGCTGGAAACCACACAGACAGAGTTAGAGGGTTGGCCTTCTTCTCCATCACCCTCGAATAGCACTGGAAGGGAATGCAGGGCCTGAGGGATTGTGTAGCAGAGAAGGGACTGATTCCTTGTGTTGGGTGTGGATGGGTGTCTTAGAGGTCAGGCTAGTTCTAGTGTAGGTGTTCTTGGCTCTGTAATGAGCTCACCAGCTTAGCAAATTTCCTTCATCAGCTCCTTAATGACCTGATAAACCCAACTTTGTTGGCTTGGCTATGTGTTTTGTGTATCCTGGCTATGTGTAAGCCTGCTAGTTCCCTTATTCCTTGGAGAATCATGCCCAACTTGGGGGTGGCAGCGCTGCTGAGAGATTAAGGAGCACGCTGGCCTATGGTTGGGTGGAATGTTGCAGTGACGTAGCTGGTTGCAGAAGAATTTCTTCATAAGATAAGTGCTCTGTCCATTTTACTTCTGCAATTGTAAATTCTGTTAATGAAAATGAAATGAACATGTTGAAAGAATGCTTGTTGGAATGTATGATGTTTCCGCTGTGTCTAATAGATAATTTCATCTGAGCATCATAATTTCTCATATGTGCATAATTAAGTTCAATGCATATGTTTAAGCATTCTGTTTCCAGCAATTTTTAAGCCCGTACATGTTCATGGGCGGTTAGCCTGGTCTGATAAAGCTAGTAGTCACGTCCTCTATGCCGGTCGGAGGCATGGGGACGTGACATGTACTAAGTCCTTAACATCATCAATTAGCTTCATATCTCGACAAGGAATCCTGCTGACAAAATCCCAACAATATTTTCCACCTGGAGTCTGGATATTTTCTCTTATACCACAGTACTTCTTAACATTTTTTCTATTTAATTTAAGTATGTGAGAAGTGTGCGAAAGGAGGTGACATTTCTATGTGGACTTGCTTACAACTGATTCTGATAACACACGACGACCCACATAAAGATATTTAGTATGATACATCTTCCCAATCACATTAAAATCATATTGGATATTTCTAACAATATGATTGTTAGCCTCTGAACTTCTAACCATCTTTATTCCAATAATTCTCCTAACAACAACTAAAAATTTTGACTTTAACAAACATAGTAATAATTGACATTTAGCTACATCACCTTTGGATTCAAAATATTCCTTCATTGATTTGTTACATTGGCAATCAATAGTGTGTTTGGGAAACTTACCTTCAAGGCCTAATAGACAACTTTCATCCACATGGATATGTCTAGGAGTCCTTTTTCTTACACTAGACAGTCAAGGTAGGGAAGGTGGACATGAGCTACTAATCCTAGGGCTTATTTGTTGTGGTGCTTCATTCACATGTTGGTCCATATTAGGAGTGTGCTAAACATGGTTGTGGTGTTCTTGGAGATATTTCAAATAAATCATTTCACCTACATCCAACGCTTGATACTTAGCATCTGTCGATATATCAATGTCTTCAATAGCTTCATCATGGCTCATTGATGGATTTTTGGTTGGAGACTATGTTGATGTTGAAATTTGAGTTGGGTCCATTGGACAGAACCGCTTCAACCATAGTTCTGAACTAGAGTTTTTTATGTCATCAACTCTGTTAGGATCGGTCGCAGTATCAGTGGAAATGTCTAGACCATGTCTCACTCTGTCCATTTCCAACCTGGAATTTTCTCTTACTTCATTTTCCTTTTCAATGGGCATATTCCTTCTAGTTTTTCTTACTCTGTTACATGAGTTTCTCATCTCCAAAAGTTTCTTTATCAAAACTATGAGGTCTACCCCTACATAAGAAGCAACAAATAAGGTATTAGTTCCATTATACAAGAAACATGATGCCTTCCAACATAATTAAATAAATTATAGATATGTTAGTATGGTAATTATTGGCATTAATACATAAACGTTGATTAAAGGTTTCTCTTTATGTTCAAACTAAAGTTTCATTTCTATACTCTATTTGAGTCAAGTAAAGAGAGTCAATTTTGCACATATTACAGCTATAGGATTATGACTTCCTTTGTGTTCAAAATTTATTAGAAGTCACAAGAAGATGAGTGAAATATTCTTCATTTCCAACGCCTTCGGACGAGATGACATTACACGTAATATGCCACAGTAGTTGTGAGGGAAGACACAAGTTGGTGTTTGGATGTTTTGGGAATAAATTGAATAGATTACACTCATTAAGTTACACTAACTAAAGAGAACAAATTGACTAATTACACAATGAGGAGGTTTCAAATCCACCGAGAAAATGAGAAATCATTGAGGTAGAGGCATCCCTTTCAAGCTCAAAGGCATGATATGATAAATGTAGCATGAAGAGGAGAGCATGGGCAAGTTGGTGAACTATTCAATATGGACCCTATCCCATGATTTCTTCCAAGGTTTTTATACAAAATGAAGAGTCTCAAGAGAGAACCTCACCTATACCATCCTTGTGGGAAACAAAAATATATTCATGTGCAACTGTTTATTGGTCTACATTGCATAATTTATCTTGTATAGAGAATATGGACAACTTGGTGAACTATTCAATATGGACCCTCTCCCATGATTGCTTCAATTTTTTTTTAAATTGAAGAGTCTCAAGAGATAACTTTATCTATGTCGTCATTGTGTGAAATCAAAATATATTCATGTGCAAATGTATATTAGTTAACATTGCATAATTCATCTTGTATGGAGAATATGAGACTTGTTTAGATGTGAAGTTGGGAATTATTCTTGTGAAATTAATTGTTGTCTATGAGAGAGATGTTGTCATAGGCATATGATAAAACATAAATCGATGAAATGATCTGAAATCTTGTGAATGAAAACAATTATTTACAACTCACCATACCTATTCAAAATGATCTCTTCTTGCAATGAAAA
>LPNX010289067.1:59908-74076 GCA_001517045.1 Pseudotsuga menziesii
CCTATTCTTACCTCTTCTTGTTGATCATATGAGAAAAGATATAATGCACCTTACAATAGAAAATGCATTTTTTTGTTATCATTAACTCTCATCTTTAGATTGATTTGTCTTATAGCAATAGCTATTAGTAATGATGGGGACATTGTACCTCATGGCTCTTGTTATTTCTATAATGTTGTGATTATGTATGAATTTCATGTGCAAACCAAACATTGTTCTTACTTATGGAATCATACAACATTAACAAGTTTAGAATGAACATTACAATATTTACATGAATAGAAGAATATTTATAAGCTCAAGTCTATTCATTTAACTCAACGTAACAAGAATAAATTTACTTGACCAATGAAAAGTGACTGAAAGCTTGACATCAACTTTCCTCCCAACCTTGTGGCTCTTTGTTTGTTATATGTTTTGCCATCAATTGGCCACCACCAAGCTAGAAAACGAAATCATTAGCATGGTAGAGACAATAAAACATACAATTATTTAGTCACATATATTGATTGTTAGGATTTTGACCGTAGCTACATTCGAGGATTTACTTTTCCACAATGTCCTCGACTAGTATTCAAAATTCGGGACTTAAAGATTAAGAACTTCCCATCTTACTTAATAAGGCTTAAATTAATTAACAAGAGAGCTTCCCTCTCTTTCTATAAGTTGTTGGATGCGAACAACTCCCCTTTTATTTTTACAAAAATAGAAGGATTCCCCATTAGAATTTTGTAAATATCCCCTTTTATTTTTACAAACATAGAAGGAGTCCCCATTAGAATTTTGTAAATATTATCTTTCAAATTTCTTTCATTTTATCTTGTTTTATTTGTTAGGTGATTTCGTGGTCTTCTTTCCTTGGACTTTCATTCTTTTACATTGCGTCTTTTTTACCTTTCATTCCATGATGTTTTATTGATTTGGGTCATTTGACTCTCTTGGATTCATGATTTCTCAATCATGCTTGCATAATTTGAGATTATTTGAGCTAATCACATCCTTCTCTTTGACTTTTTTGGATTTTTGCAAAATTCTAAATTTAATTACTTTAAAGGTTAAATGAATATTCTTGACGATCAAAATAAATTATTAAAATGTTTAATTTGTGATAGAATGACTTAAATCTTGAAAGAATATATATTAAGAGATTGAATATATAAATATTCCACTTCTTTTATAAGCTTTTAATTATTCTTTTTCAGCTTTTACTATTAAAAAATTAAAAATTCAATTAAGGAATTTTTTTTTAGAAAAATCTAAATCAAAGTTTGGTTCAATTATTTTTATATTAAATGAAATTTTCACTCTTCTAAAAAATATTCACTTATATAAATAATATTTTATTTGTGTGCTATGACATAAAATTTCAAATGACCAAACTTTTGTATAATACATCAGTACCCTTTCTTTTTTCACAAGGTCGTTATATTAGTGGTGTCTTGCCAAGTAAATACACATGCCTCTTAGTTGTATTAATAGTTTACTTATCTTAGAGGTCGTGTATATGTAAATTACTCTTTTGGTGATATGTTTAGTAAGATATATTTATAATTCTCCAATTTGAAGCTTATCATAGTTTATATTATGCATACAAGGGTTGAATTATCATGAGGCATTAAGGTTTTGGAATTTAAAACGTTCTATATTGGAGAAATCCCTAGCGTATAAAAGGTGACCTAAATACAACCCATGCTATGCAGGTAATCAACCTTTCAGCATCTCAAAAAACATTGAACTCCAAGTTGCTATAGGATAATCAATCTATTTCCAATAAAGCTGGTCGTATTATTTTATTTTGGCTACCTACTTATGTTGGAGCTTGGTGATATGATGATCTTATTTTTATCATTCTTGTTATTTTGTGCAGCATGGATAGGATAGTAACAGGCTTCAAATGTGAAGCCTTGAGCGCTTGTCAAAGGCTTGTTTACCTGTCATAGAAGGTTATGACGAAATTTTCCCTTAAAAAAAAATTAGTTTCATGGCGCACCTGCCAACATTGAAATGAAGCAGAATGGTGTACATTGAAAATGGAAGGGCAACCCCAAATTTTTCCCGTCCTAGTTTTTCAATGGAATGTTGGAATTTGGAAGACTTGGACGGGTGGCAGGTCAGGTGGACCTCAGTTGTAGTTGACAACTAGGTAGTGACACTGTGGAGGCCCTATGGGCTCAGTAACTCAGTGCTTAACTGTAGATGACAGTGGAGTCTGGACCTGGGAGAGCAATAAGCACCTCGCACTGCTTAATGGACTCAGGACCTCGGTGCTTAATTGCTGCGCTGCGGGTTGCTTATTGCTTTCCCTGGACCTGAGGTGTCTCAGTTAAGGACCAGGGTGTCACTGTCAAAACATTTATTTTTTACAATAAACTTTATTAAACATTGGTGCAAATGGAGAGTGCAAAGTCAAAAACTCATGTAAGGTGATGGTAGCCATACTCTCCCTCGTATTTACGTCAAACCTCAAGATGAGTGTCTCGTTATTGATTCCCCTCACCAGCAAATTCCCTTGATAGACCTCTTAAAGCTCCAAGGCACAGGCCGATCTTCTACAGTGCAAGCCATCGGCTGGGAATGTCGAGAATGGGGCTTCTTCTTGGTAATTATAATGTGCATTCATCGGATCTGATATATTATTTCATTTTATCTTATAGTTCAATCCCTGTTTTTACGTAAGTCTTCATTTGATGTTGAGAATCATAGTTGAAGAACCATGGGGTTTCAGGATCCACAATGGAAAACGAGATGCGAGTGGGGCAAGAGTTTTTCTACCTACCCACTGAAGAGAAGATGGATACTTCTTGACGGACCCCAAATCTCGCATGCGCTATGCCACCAGCTTTAATGTTAAAGAAGACAAAACCCTCAAATGGAGATACTTCCTTCGCTACTCTTGCAAACCCCTCAGAAGAGATGATGCTTCTTTGGCCAGAGAACCCCACAAATTTCATTTCAGGTAATTGTAGGGGTGATTGAAGTTGAAATTTGTATTGCATCGTTAATTAAAACCATCAATGCTAGGTGTTTGGCTAGTTCGATAAAAACAATTCTATTGTTCTGCTGAGCCGCTCATTTTCCATCTTAATATCTGAATTTTCAATTCTATTGCATAACTTAATTTAAAAGGTTTTACATTAAGATTCATTAAGTAATCCCCAATATAAAATTGTGGGATGTTGGAGAAAGGAAAACGTAGAGTACAATAGCCAAATTGGTAATCTTGCAAAGATCATGTTGAACACTATCTCTGAGAGCTTGGGACTTGCTTCTGAATTCATAAACGAGGTATATGGATATTATTCTCATTATATGGACTACAAATTCTATTCGTCCTGTCCAAACCTAGAGCAGACTCTAGGCTTTCCAAGCCACTCAGACGCCGGTGTCCTCACCCTCTTAACGCAGGATGAGGTGGGTGGCCTGCAAGTTTTGCATAACGATCATTGGGTTGTCATTAGGAAACACACTCGTCATCAATGTGGAATATCATTTACAGGTAGGAATTGGTAATGACCACTCTTAACCTTTGCTCTATTATGCTTAAATAAGAAAACATTGAGATTTTCTGTTAATTATATCGATCTACACTAGTAGAAATATATGTTATCTCTGTGGGTATAAATTTTCTTGGTTGAAATTTGTTTCATATTTTGAACAACGACATCTACAAGAGTGTGGAGCACCGAGCAATAGTGAATGGAAACAAAGAGTGATTATCAGTGTAACGGTTATGGTCCCTCATGGAGCACGTTGACTTCCCCTACTCCACATCTAGTGAATCCTTCTAGTCCTGATGTTTACAAGGGATGTGTTTATGGGAAATTCATGGTTACTAGGTCATAGATTGGAAATTTTGATCTGTATATGGGAAATTCATGGATACTAGGTCATAGATTGGAAATTTTGATCTCGACTAGCAAATTGCAATGTTTGTTTAATGCTGCATTCATCATTCACTCACTGTAGTTCCTTGGTGTTAATGTGGAATGGTGTATTTTGTATAGTTGGGTGGTCTCATTGTTTTTTACATGGCGACCTTGGTAATTTCGGCATGGCAACTTGAGGTAAACTCTATTGTTGTAGTTTTTCTTCAAGATTATTTTTAGGTTGGATATTTTAGGGTTTGGTCTCACTTGGGCAGGGGGTGGTGTCTTAGCTATCTTACTTCTACAACTACAGTTGGCTTAAGTAATTGGTTTTCCTTTCCTTATGAGAATTGTAAATTGTAAATCGTAACTTGTAACGCTGAAATATTTTCTTTGGCTCTAAGAATTTAATTATAAAATTTAATTAGGGTAAAACCTTGATAACTAGATAAAGTTTGATTTTTCTTTCATTCTAAAAATAGCAACCCAACGTTTTTTTTTGCATCCACAACTATAGTAATAAGATTTAGTTTTGTGGAGCTAGCAACTAATCGATTAAAGTTTTAACTGGATCATCCCGAAGCCACCATCAAATGTTCATTTTCGGTCAGTTTTGCACATATGGAGTTTAATCCTCTACATAAAGAAATATGAACATCTAACAAAATATCATCGAAGAACCTGGACAAGAGATGTTCACCTAGTTTCTAAGTTTTTCAAATACTTTGTAAGCCCAATAATTTTTTGATTTTCATGAATTTTCCTTGAATGAAATTATTTATGTCTAAATTGTGTAGTGATGATTGAAGAATGCCCCAACAACAGAAAAAAACACAACCCTAAATGAATAAGCTAGTGTGCAAGAAACAAGAAAACCGAGTCTCCTACAAGGAAGCCTCCTCATTATTGCAATATAACCTTTTTGGATTCATGGGTAGAGTCCTTGCAAGCCCTCCCTCGATAGGATTGCGATGCACATTTAAACTGAGTACCATATACAAGCATGCTCGAAGAATTAGATCACTACTACTATTGTTGGATAATAGGGGACTACTGCATGGCTATTACAAAAGCTCACAAAGAATGGTTCATTTATTTTGTTGATTTTTCTTCATCAAGTAAACCTCATGAACCAAGAAGATATGATGGCATTGGGGGAATAAATGTATAGGAACCAAATTTAATCCCCAAGGTTTGAATCCCAAGAGGACCACTGCTTATCACCGCAAGTAGCATCAAGGAATATGGTCTAGAAAGCATGAATATAAATCTAGGAGAAGGAATAATCTTGAACCACTTGTAGCAGCAAGAAACTGCTTGATTTGGTGTACATTGGGAATCCCAACCAACCTAGGAATAAAAATAAACCTAGGGAAAGATTTCCGTGTTGTGGTAGTCAAATTATTGAAGGGTTGAAGATTTTTTACTCATGGGAAACTGAGAGAAGGATACTGAAAGGGTAAGCATTATGTAGCAAGCTGTACTCCACTGAGATTATAAGTGGCTCAAATTCCATACAAAAGGGGATATGTTATTCCAAACAAAATATGAAAATGAGGTTGTCCTTACATCCATGTGATATACAAGGAGTAATGTGAATTGAATATATACATATAAACAACAACTAGAAGCCCAATTATCATATAAGGGAAACTCAATATGGAAACCACTTATAGCTCAATAGGTGGTAAGCTAATTCATTGCTAAATCACTGAAACTTAAGCTTCAAAAGGAATTCTACCATGAGCAGCATTTTTTTATAGATTTCTGCAACTACTGCATTTACCTCCTAAGAGATCAATAGAGTATGGTTTACTATATGTTCACCTTTATTCAACTTGGATCATGCGAAAACTACCTTCGAGTTTATACGATGTAAGACCCAAAGATAAGAGAGTGAGCACAAAGTGAAACCAATAATATTGGTGTGAAAGATGAACAAGTCACACAAAATGAAGAGGAACATATGAGTTCAAATCAAGATTCAAGAGCCACAATAGGAAGGAAAATCCAAAGCCAAAGTTAGTCTATAGAGCAGAACAATGCAAATTGTCATATAATTAGGGAATTAGTAAAAACAATATTGAAATATTGATTTACTATTACATTTTCAAATGAAAAAAAATATTTATTTTTGCAGGTCAACATTGAAGGGATCCCTATCTTGTAGCCCTTCAAAGTGAAATGGGACCCCACCCTTCAAATTTGATCCCTGGATAGTAATAAGGAGCACACATCTTTGAGGTTCTCAAATATTATTATATGCATATTCAATGAGAACAAATTAATGTTGTAATTCAACGAGAACAATGTCAAGTCAAATAAAGTATTAATATTTTAACAATCTACAAAGCAGAAGCTAGAGACAAGTCAACCATGACATTAAATTGCATGAAGTTTAAGGGGAAGGAATCTCAAGCAAATTAGGGTTTAATTGTTACAGTTTTCGGGATAAATTTTTTTCTTGAAATCCCTCAATGGCCATATTTCCAACAAAATACAGTTAATCTGCAGGAATGAGGAGCTCATGTATACAAGCGAACTAAGATATTAAATGGTTTCCCAACGTTCACCAGCAAAAGAGGTCATGCTTTTCAAGTCTAAAATAGTGATAGAAGTTTACAACGGTCAGTTATCTAGTCTTTCTAAGGGTCATCTAATAATATGTAATTTCCCTTTTTGGAATTTTATTAAATGACCAATTTTTCCACTTTTCTCCAATTTCAACCTTAACTAGTTTTGATGTCTAGACCTCCAAATTGACCCAAATGATTCCAAATTTTATCAGAAGGTACATGGCTGATAATAGAACTTAAATATGATGTTCATGGATGTTTTATGACCCTCCAATTACTTCTTCAAACTTTTTTAATGTTTTTTTCAAATTAGTATCCTTTACTAGCGAATTGGGGCTCCAATTCCCCCTGGGTAATTGCCAGAAATGGCTTCTCAAATGGTCCCAAAGTCACCGAAATTTATGAATAGAGGCAGGGGATGTGTAAGGGGAATTTTTAAAGTCTCATATGCATCATTTTTCAGTTTATACAGGCTGTTATGACTCTTTCCAAAACAGCTCCCAAATCACAATTTCAGCCCTTGGGGAAAAGGCACCAAATCTTCTCCCAATGCAATAAAAATGAGTAAAATGGATTGCAATGATTAAGTACAGAACATGAGACTTGAAATATAAATTAATTAAATTTTATCCATCATAAATTTACCATATATACATTCCTCCATTCGAAATAATCACCATTATCATAGCATACATCAATGTAGTGGGGAAATGGTCATTGTTTGCTCATTAATAATCACTTTTCCTTACAACCATTTCATATTTCAACCTGAGACTTTCTGAGAATGAATAAAAGATCATATTGAGATTATTACATTCAGTAATGGACAATGAAAATCTCTCCCAATTCTAAATCATTATCATTACAATGGCGCACAACAAGATAGTGGGGAAATGACACTATTTCTTCATTGTTTAACATTTTTACATGAAATATTTTGGAATTTTTACATGAGAGTCTTTTGAAATTTAAATACAAAGTATTTACATCAGAACATAAAATAATGGAGCATTATAAGCTCCCCCAAATATATCAATATCTCACCCAAAGCGCAATCTGTCATAACCCCAAATTTTCTGAAAATTTTAAATTTTTTTTTTTTATTAACAATAAATGCAGTTTAACTAATAATTTTATTTAGTTATATGTTACCATATTTGATTAGTTTTATGTTACTAGAATTGTAACTGAATGATCTTTTGATTATACTTAACTTTAAAGAGTAGTTTCTTTTCAGTTACTGATTGTTTTTCTGTTTGCGACCACAAGGTGGGTTTGTCATGAAGGACTAGGCTTACTTAGCTTTCGAGCTAATGCAGAGAGTTTACTTGTTCTTACAGACTACAGGTAAGAGATTGTGGTTCTACCTTTTGAAATTCTAAAGTATTTAATACACGTCCGTCATAAGAGAAAAAAGCTCAGTAAGAAAGTGAAAGTTAAACAAGTTTCCAATGCTTGTTGAGGTACAATTAAAATCTATACTTCTTTCTAGTAGAAGTAGTTTATGGTTCTTGATAATTTGTAACTACTTCAAATCTATTTTTGTCATAACGTATATAATGTCTTACTGAATCTTTTATGATGGAGCAAGAGTAACAGAGCTATACCATCCATAGTATAAATTCATTTGTATATGAATATATTACTTAGTAATTGTAAATTGATAGAAAGTCTAGGTATTATTGTTCTTATCTTCAGACTTTGAAGTTCGTCATAAGTTTATAATTTTACTTTAAGCTAACGTTAATGCATTTAATGCTTAAAGTCGTTATGCTCTCATTATTTGTTTTCAAACATTCTATAATTCATCTTTAGTACTATATTATCGTTAAGAAACAAGATTCGTTCTAATCCTTTTAATTAAAAGAATTGAACAAATCTTCAAGGAACTATAATTCAACAAGAAATATATACCATGGTTGGTTATAAAATCTATCTAATTTACTTTGATAAAACCTCTTAGTAATAAAAAATTAGCTTAACTTTGCCAAATATCTAAAAAGATTAAGGATATTACCTTAATTCAAGGGCTGTCCCTCCATAGTAATCATTAATTTCAAAACTGTATCTTCTAACCTTATGCTGCCATTTAGTCCGATATAAAATAAAACATTACGGTTATTAAGGTCAGTAGGATTTGAGGTCATATTTTTTTTCTATATTTTAATATCCTCTTTTATGATCCTTTACAATATTAAATTATTGATAAGCCATAATGAGAATGAACTTACTAAATCAAAAGTAGAGTTATAAGGTGGAATAAAAAGGTTTAAAAGTTTGCTAAGCTTTTATTTGGTTCAAAACTCAAACTCTAATTGAGATCCCATAACAAAACTATAATCGAAACACCTCCCTTATAATAAATTATCAGTTAGAGTGATTTTAATACTTATTTGGCACGAGGATTATAACTGATTCTTGTCCAAAAATTAAGAGATAGTTTGAGCCCCAAACAATCATGTTTTATATGCCAAAAGGTCGACATATGATTTTCATGATTTCAATGACATCAATCTAGGGTTAACAATAATAATGTTCGCCTTATTATTTGCATGCAGCGTGAAAGGCTTAAGGATTTTGTACGAGGCTAACGATAACATATGATTAAAACGAATGATTGGGATCCATCCTTCTAGCGAGCTGTTGGTTTGAACTATGCACCAAAACCCACTGCTCTTCAAAAAATTTACCAACTGTTGTGGCATTACCATAACCAAGTGTTGCATTGTTATAAGAGTTGTTTGACAACCCTAGCTCTCATATTCCTTCTCCTTCGACTCATAATGTCCTACGATGGTGCTGGTGCACCCTGGTGTCACCTGTCTTCTGCAACAAAATCCTCCAACTCATCCTCCTCTTGTGGATCATCTTTTACTGCTCCTTACGTTGCTGTTGGTTCTCCGCTGGCTGTTTTACCCTCAGGCTTTTCTCTGTCCTTCAAAAGTGAATCCGAACCTTTGTCTGTGATGGCCGTCTCCCTCAGTGAGGTTTTGAAGGATTGTAGTGCTGTAAATGAATCTGAGCGTGGCTGTGTGTCCAGTTGTTATTCCTTCTTGACTTGTAGGGTTACCTTCTTGCATTAATGGTTGTAATTCTTGTTATAAGCAGTTGTGCCTTCATTAAAAGAACAGGTATAGTTTTTAAATTATTTCTTTGCTCTTACAGCGTTCGTTATTAACTTCAAAATCATTAATTCTGTGAAGAAATATTATATATTGTTTCCCTTCATGGCTACAGGCTTGGCCCTCCTTTCTGCTCGCCTTCAAGCATGAGGATTGGGCAGCAGCTTCCAGGTTTTGGTAAGCTTGGTTTATCCATGGCTCTTTCTCCTTGTGGGGGTTCCTTTGGAAAATTTTGAGGGTTGGCTTAAGATGCCTGAAACCCTTACAACTTCGGTCATTCTGTTAGCTTGTTTTATACTGTTAGTAAAAAGAAGAAACCCTACTTTATCCAAGCGTGCTATGGCTATGGCTGTGAGTAAAGAGTTTGTTTCTTATGTTCTTCTTTAAGTACTTGTGCGAGAATGAGTAAAAACAGAGATGAAAGTACTAAACTCCTCAGACTTATAGGGACCGAGGGCTTTTTCAAGCCATTCGATTTCTGTTAAAATATATTGTAAAAAGTTTGAGGCCGTGAGCCTGTTTTGGGAAAGGGTTTATACCCTCGACTCCTTACTTCTACTGTAAATAAAAACTTACAGGGTTTTTCACCCTACGTCTAAAATACATAAGTATATTTATGTTTTCTTTATTTGCATTCCTTTGCTTACTTACAGCAATGAAATTTTGATTGCTTGATTATATTGAAAATATACTATGGCTTGAGTATAATATACTTAGCTTCACAGCTGTCGATTACTTGCATAAATGGGATCTATGAGGTTAAACGGTAAACCCTCATTTGACAGTAATGAGATTATGTGCCTCAGTTTTAATATTAATAGTTTCTTTATAAAGTTACTGCCAGGGTTTCTTCTCTTGGTTTTATACCTCGACTAGTTTTTTATTTAAGATAGTTAAAATGTGAACATAATTCATGCCCTTTATTTGTATAGGGTATTTATATTTTGTGTTATTTATTTAAACCATAATATTTAAGTATTAACAATTACCTTAATATAGAAAATATATTTATTTTTGATTTGTAATTTAAGTAGTATGAATGTTATCTTAAGTAAATATACTGTTCCTATAAAGTATGAAAATATAAAGTATATAATTATAAAAATAAATAACAAGGATGATGTTATTCTTTAGATTACTAATACCTCTGTATTAATATTCTATATTCTGTTGTTATTTTCTGGTATTTATATATATTAATATTGTATAGATTCTTTGAAGAGTTTAGTTTGTTTTATTAATATGATAATTATATAAATATAAAGAAAATAAAACCTTTAACATTATCTACGGATTATCATTTTAACATATATATATAAATATATATAGCAACATTCGCTTCAATTTATAAAAGATAGATTATAATTCTAATATATTATTTTAACTTGGCTCAGAATAAGAAGCATAAAAAGAAAGGAAAGATTTCATTATTTGTCATACATAAATTTACTCATTTTTTTTTTTACTTTGACAGTAAAAGCTAGTCAATAGCATCAGGTCCTACTTTCAGTGTAACATTTATGTTCTTCTGTTTGCTTAAATAGTAAACTACCGAAATAAATACTGTACAAAGAAACAGTTTATCTGTGGACCTATACTACTGTCCGTAAAACATCTTCTTGATAGTAGGTAAAGAACAGTTTATTATATTCTTCATTATGTTCCTTATAAATAAAAGAATTACTGGAAAGGATATACTGTGCGGAAAACAGTTTTATCTATAAACATAAACAGCTATTAGTAAAAATAAATATTCCTTATGATAATAAGTAAAGAAACAATCATCTAAATTTATAATCTCATCATACATATTTCTATAATTTCTACCTCTGTGCCAGAGTACGGTCTGGTAAATCCCAGATGTGGAAAAACACAGAGGATTTTTATCTATCATTAGAAATTTAATTACTGATAAACTAAACATTTACATTACCAACTAGCTAAATCTTCTGTCAAATAATACAAGCATAACATTCATCCATTCACACATATTAAAAACAAAAATAGATAAATGACAGAACCTGCTTAAGCTTTGGACAACAACAGCAATGGGAGGCTGTTCCTCCCTACCAACTCTTGGAGAGCGCTCAAACAATGACTCCTTAGGACCCTCAAGCTTGCTCTGGTCTCCCTGGCTGGAACTAGGTGCAGGAAATTCAGATACCAGTCTTCAAACTCAGTATTAACTTAGAACTTATCAGTAAGTTCTTCTAGCTAGCAAGCTGTAATAAAATCAAGTTACTGTAGCATCCCTCTCAGAAAAACTTCCTTACTGTTTTTCCCTTTTCCCTCAATGAATTTCCTGAATAACATTCACCTGAATGAATTCTCTCTAGAAAATATCTGATCAGCCTCAGCTCTTTTCATTGGGTACTTTTAAAAGATTGCCTAGGTCTTTTTGGGTTAGTTGTCATTTAATGAGCCACCTGCTCTGATCCCACTTTCTTGGGGGATCATGAACCCAAATATAGGGAAGTTGCCACCTACAACTTAGGAAGTGTTTGAGGATGCTGCCACTTGTATTTTCCTTCCACCTAGTTCCATCCACCAGTTTGACCAGTAACCTCTTTTTAACAGCTCTCCCATGCTGTTGTATCCACAATTTATTTATTAATAATAAAATATTCTGAATTATATTCCACTTCTGTTGACTCTGCTGAGTCATCAGTTCCTACTTAGCATTATATTTAACATAATGTCTCAATAATATAATTAAAACAATTAACATTATTTACAAAATTGGGGTATGTGACATACACACCCCCTTAAAATGTAACATCGTCCTTGATGTTATTTATTCTTCATCCTCTGCTACCTCCTGGAACAGATTCGGGTATGCTTCCCACATCTTACTTTCCAGTTCCCAGGTAGCTTCTTCAGGACTAAGGTGCTTCCTTTGCACCTTCAACTGTCCAATTGTGCGGTTCCGTAGAGTAATTTCCCTCCTCCCGAGGATATAGTCCGGTTCCACCAGAACTTCTCCTTCTGGTTCCACCTGTACAACATTCCAATCAATCACATGAGTATCATCATGAACATACTTTTTCAGAACAAAAAAAAATGAAAAACATTTTGCACTTTCAAGTTAGGTGGTAACACTAACTGATATGCAACTTAACCAATTCTAGATAGAATTTCAAATGGACCACAGTAACGTGGTGCTAGTTTTGCACAACTCCCCAGTTTTAGAGAGATTTTCTTTGGTCTTACATTTATAAACACGTGATCACCCACCTGGAACTCTTTGGGAGTTCTATTCAAATCTAAGTTGGATCTTTTGCCGATCCTATGCTACCTTCAAATTTTTTTGCACTTGTTTCACAATCTGTTCCATTTCCTTCAATAATTCTGAAATTCTTCTGGGGTACAAATTCTTTCTTTTTAAACTCAAACTGATTATTGTTCTTTTTAACCTTCCAGTTGGCTATATCTTCCTTCTTTTTGTTTTGTTCAAAACAGAAGTTTTCCTTCCTCATAGCTTCTTCCAGAGTCTTAGGGTTATCATACACAATTCTGTCCTTGATATAATATGGCAGACAGCTGAGAAACCGTTGTACTTTAGGTTTCTCATCAACTAAATAAGGTACATACCTCAACAAACTTAAGAATTTACTGTTTAAGTCCTTCATAGTCATGGATCCTAACTTTAACTCGTAAAATTCTTTAGCTCTTTCTTCATAGTATTGTTCGGAAAGAAATTTCTTCTTGAAGTACCTTTTAAAAGTACTCCAGTTAACCTCTTTTTCCTTGATACCCTTAACTTTCTTCAGATCTTGCCACCATATATCTGCTTTTCCAGAGAGATTATAGATGGCCACTCTTGCCTTCAGCTGATTTGAATAGTTGTATATCTGAAAATATTTCCTCATCCCGGATAACCAGGACTCTTCCTCTTCCCCTTTTTCAGTCTCTCCGTTGAAAGTTGCGGGCTTTATTTTTTTGAACTCCCCGGAAATCTCTTTGTATGGCTTGTACTTTTTCTTTCTATTATACAATTCAGCCTCACTACTGTCACTAGTAGTGTAGTAGCTTTGTTGTTCCCTGAGCCCTTCAGATGATGAGCTACTTTCAGCCTTAACCAATTTCATATTTTTAGATCCTTTCTGATGACTAACTTCCTCAGATTCAGATCTTTTACTCCTCCCTTCTTTCTGGAATTTTTCTATCAAGATTTGGTTTAACTCCTCCTGAGTCTTTAATATCCTTTCGTTATCCTTCTTGACTGATTCCATTTCAGTCTTCAAATCCTTGATAGTTTGTATCAGTTCTGAAGAGTGAGCAGTTATCTCTTGTTGGTAATAACTCCCGATTCCAATTAATTATTCAACTGCAAATGCCTATATTTATACATTTCATGAGGCGGTTGATTACCAGCCTTTTCGCCTTCCTATCTATTCATATTCCTATTATTTATTTACAATAATCCTGACGGATTATTCTAACAATCCCCCTCTTAATCCGAAGGGGTGTTCGTAAGTCCAAGCATGATTCTGAATCTTTCAATCTTTTCTCGTCCAAACGCTTTGGTGAAGATGTCTGCAACTTGATCATTTGTGGAACAATGTCGAAGATGGACTGTCTTGGCCTCTACATGATGTCGAATC
>LPNX010289067.1:76071-93431 GCA_001517045.1 Pseudotsuga menziesii
TTGAAGTGTACCAATTTTTGATTGTGCTTGTTTTTCAATTAATGCATGAAAGTCTTTGAATGTTTGAAATGCTTCTGACTTTGTCTTTAAACAGTAAATCCAGCACATTCGTGAGTAGTCATCAACAAATGTCATAAAGTACTTATTCCCATTTGCTGAAGGAGTTGGCATTGGGCCACACAAATCAGAATGCACTAGTTCTAATTTCCTACTTGCTCTGAAATTAGACTCATGGAATGGTAGCTTACTATGTTTCCCTAATATACATGCATCACATTTTTCCTTCTCTTTAGGAATGGTGGGCAAGCCAAATACACCATTGTTTCTCAACAAGCCAAATACACCATTGTTTCTCAACAAGCCAAATACACCATTCATACTTCAGACCTTTCAACTGCGAGAAACAAAAGCAATGGATAACACAAATAATAGCACTCCACGCTCAACCAGCGTAGCATCCATATATACAACACATATATTCTCAGTCATTGGTAATAAAAGAGACGCAGCATACAACACAGCATTCTTCAGTCTTAAGACAGCATACTTCAACGCATTCTTCAGTCTCACACAGACTTTGCAGCTCACTGATATTTTGGCAGTCTCCTTTGAGACTATGGTCGCCTCCAGTCCGCAAACGATGGCATTACTTACCGCGGGAATGGAAATTAAACACCAACTTTACGTGACTGAGCAATGGGTGCAGTGTATTACAACTCTCCACGCAGGCTCCAACGCAGTTCTTTAAGCTCCAGTAACTCGCAATAGCAGTCTCCACGTAGCTCTATCGTAATATTTAACGCAGTCTCTCTAATACACGCAGGCTCTCTTCATTCACGCAGGCTCTCTAATACACCAGCAACAACATATATCTCCACGCTTTTGAAAACGGCGCTGAACAGTCTTCAGAAATTGAACTTCAAAGAGCTGAATATACACTGGCAGGTCACAGCACAAAAAAATAGATGCAGGCAACAACAGTGGACTGAGCTCAACGCACTCAATGTTCCAGTCTCAGCTCGACGGTGAAATCTCCTTTAGGGTTGGGAACACAGCCTTTGGAGGAACGTGAGGGTTTTCAGAAGGTCGTGGTGAATCCAAGCGTGATGAGGATAGCCAAGAGCCAGCTAGAATGGATGGAATCGATTCGCTTTGAGGCAACAACCACCGCAGCATGTCCACTCATATTCTCAGGTTAAATTAGGGAAGAATTAGGGTTTTGAGAGCGATCGCTGTCACTCTCTACGCTGTATTCTTTCTCAACGCATCAGAAAAGAGGTAACGTCTCTCTAGCGCATGAGTGCATATCACGCAGTCTATTCAGTCTCCAACGCAGGCTCTTAATGATCCACAGCTATCAACTATCAACTATCATTCATAACAGTTCCATGATTAGAAGCCAGAATTAGACGCATCCAATAAAATGGATCCGCACCGGTTGCTGAATGTATGCCGTACAGGGGAACGAACTGGAGACGAGCAGTAAAATAAAATATAGTGTGTGTAGCAGAGATTCCAAGGAAAACATTCAAGTCTGAGCATAGGGCAGACACGATAATAAACCAGCAGTTTTGTTACAATTGAAAAAACCAGTCAGCAAGGCCATATGGGCAGTGTTCTATGAGAGGTCGCAGCTCAGGTAACTCTACGGAGGATAATCACTAGAATAAGCCACATACAAAACGCTCAACTCATTAGGGTTTTCTCAGTACACAAACTCAATCATGAAGGAATTTGCATGCGACTCGATTGGCAGACTGATGGAGCAGTCTGGAAATGGAATGGCAAGCAGAATGGGCAGAAATGCAGCAGGAGTTATGGCAGACAGCCCTGCTCTGATACCACTTGTTGGTAATAAATCCCGATTCCAATTAATTATTCAACTGCAAATGCCTATATTTATACATTTCATGAGGCGGTTGATTAGCATCCTTTTCGCCTTCCTATCTATTCATATTCCTATTATTTATTTACAATAATCCTGACAGATTATTCTAACATCTCTTCTAACACAGGATCTCTAGACATCTGTCTTGTCTCAGTGTTTGGAGACTCCTCTTCAGCCTATTCTTCTAACTTCTCCATACCTGCCTGTTAGATTCAGAAAAAAGAAATTTTTCTGCTCTTTACATAAAATAAAATAAAATACAGGTTAGTACATTGTTTTTACTATTTAGTAGAAACTAGTTGGGCCACATTCAGGCCTAGTATTTGAACCATGCTCTGATACCACATGTCATAACCCCAAATTTTCCGAAAAATTTTAAAATTTTTTTTTATTAACAATAAATGCAGTTTAACTAATAATTTTATTTAGTTATATGTTACCAGCTTTGATTAGTTTTATGTTACTATAATTGTAACTGAATGATCTTTTGATTATACTTAACTTTAAAGAGTAGTTTCTTTTCAGTTACTGATTGTTTTTCTGTTTGCGACCACAAGGTGGGTTTGTCATGAAGGACTGGGCTTACTTAGCTTTCGAGCTAATGCAGAGAGTTTACTTGTTCTTACAGACTGCAGGTAAGAGATTTTGGTGTTGCCTTTCGAAATTATAAAGTATTTAATACATGTCCGTCATAAGAGAAAAAATCTCAGTAAGAAAGTGAAAGTTAAACAAGTTTCCAACGCTTGTTGAGGTACAATTAAAATCTATCCTTCTTTCTAGTAGAAGTAGTTTATGCTTCTTGATAATTTGTAACTACTTCAAATCTATTTTTGTCATAACGTATATAATGTCTTACTAAATCTTTTATGATGGAGCAAGAGTAACAGAGCTATACCATCCATAGTATAAATTCATTTGTATATGAATATATTACTTAGTAATTGTAAACTGATAGAAAGTCTAGGTATTACTGTTCTTATGTTTAGACTCTGAAGTTCGTCATAAGTTTATAATTTTACTTTAAGCTAACATTAATGCATTTAATGCTTAATTTTGTTATGCTCTCATTATTTGTTTTCAAACATTCTATAATTCATCTTTAGTACTATATTATCGTTAAGAAACAAGATTCGTTCTAATCCTTTTAATTAAAAGAATTGAACAAATCTTCAAGGAACTATAATTCAACAAGAAATATATACCATGGTTGGTTATAAAATCTATCTAATTTACTTTGGTAAAACCTCTTAGTAATCAAAAAGTAGCTTAACTTTTCCAAATATCTAAAAAGATTAAGGGTATTACCTTAATTCAAGGGCTGTCCCTCCATAGTAATCATTAATTTCAAAACTGTATCTTCTAACCTTATGCTGCCATTTAGTCCGATATAAAATAAAACATTATGGTTATTAAGGTCAGTAGGATTTGAGGTCATATTTTTTTTCTATATTTTAATATCCTCTTTTATGATCCTTTACAATATTAAATTATTGATAAGCCATAATGAGAATGAACTTACTAAATCAAAAGTAGAGTTATAAGGTGGAATAAAAAGGTTTAAAAGTTGGCTAAGCTTTTATTTGGTTCAAAACTCAAACTCTAATTGAGATCCCATAACAAAACTATAATCGAAACACCTCCCTTATAATAAATTATAAGTTAGAGTGATTTTAATACTTATTTGGCACGAGGATTATAACCTATTCTTGTCCAAAAATTAAGAGATAGTTTGAGCCCCAAACAATCATGTTTTATATGCCAAAAGGGCGACATATGATTTTCATGATTTCAATGACATCAATCTAGGGTTAACAATAATAATGTTCGCCTTATTATTTGCATGCAGCATGAAAGGCTTAAGGATTTTGTACGAGGCTAAGGATAACATATGATTAAAACGAATGATTGGGATCCATCCTTCTAGCGAGCTATTGGTTTGAACTATGCACCAAAACCCACTTCTCTTTGAAAAATTTACCAACTGTTGTGGCATTACCATAACCAAGTGTTGCATTGTTATAAGAGTTGTTTGACAACCCTAGCTCTCATATTCCTTCTCCTTCAGCTCCTAATGCCCTGCGATGGTGCTGGTGCACCCTGGTGTCGCCTCTCTTCTGCAACGATATCCTCCAACTTATCCTCCTCTTGTGGCTCATATTTTACCACTCCTTACATTGCTGTTGGTTCTCCGCTAGCTGTTTTACCCTCAGGCTTTTCTCTATCCTTCAAAAGTGAATCCAAACCTTTGTCTATGATGGCCATCTCTCTCAGTGAGGTTTTGAAGGCTTGTAGTGCTGTAAAGTAATCTGAGTGTGCCTGTGTGTCCAGTTGCTATTCCTTCCTGGCTTGTAGGGTTACCTTCTTGCATTAATGGTTCTAATGCTTGTTATAAGCGGTTGTACCTTCATTAAAATAGCAGGTATAGTTTTTAAATTATTTCTTTGCTCTTACAACGTTCGTTATTAACTTCAAAATCATTGATTCAGTGAAGAAATCTTATATATTGTTTCCCTTTGTGGCTACAGGTTTGGCCCTCCTTTCTGTGTGGCTTCAAGCATGAGGATTGGGTAGCAACTTCCAGGTTCCGGTAAGCCTAGTTTATCCATGGCTCTTTCTCCTTGTGGGGGTTCCTTTGGAAAATTTCGAGGGTTGGCTTAAGATGCCTGAAACCCTTACGACTTCGGTCATTCTGTTAGCTTGTTTTATACTGTTAGTAAAAAGAAGAAACCCTGCTTTATGCAAGGGTGCTCTGGCTACGGCTGTGAGTAAAGAGTTTTTTTCTTATGTTCTTCTTTAAGTACTTGTGCGAGAATGAGTAAAAACAGAGATGAAAGTACTAAACTCCTTAGAATTATAGGGACCGAGGGATTTTTCAAGCCATTCGATTTCTGTTAAAATATATTGTAAAAAGTTTGAGGCCGTGAGCCTATTTTGGGAAAGGGTTTATACCCTCGACTCCTTACTTCTACTGTAAATAAAAACTTACAGGGTTTTTCAACCTACGTCTAAAATACATAAGTATATTTCTGTTTTCTTTATTTGCATTCCTTTGGTTACTTACAGTAATGAAATTTTGATTGCTTGATTATATTGAAAATATACTACGGCTTGAGTATAATATACTTAGCTTCACAGCTATCGATTACTTGCATAAATGGGATCTATGAGGTTAAACGGTAAACCCTCGTTTGACAGTAATGAGATTATGTGCCTGATTTTTAATATTAATAGTTTCTTTATAAAGTTACTGCCAGGGTTTCTTCTCCTCGTTTTATACCTCGACTAGTTTGTTATTTAAGATAGTTAAAATTTGAACATAATTTGTGCCCTTTATTTGTATAGGGTCTTTATATTTTGTGTTATTTATTTAAACCATAATCTTTAAGTATTAACAATTACCTTAATATAGAAAATAATTTTTTTTTATTTGTAATTTAAGTAGTACAAATGTTATCTTAAGTAAATATACTGTTCCTATAAAGTATGAAAATATAAAGTATATAATTATAAAAATAAATAACAAGGATGATGTTATTCTTTAGATTACTAATACCTCTGTATTAATATTCTATATTCTGTTGTTATTTTCTGGTATTTATATATATTAATATTGCATAGATTCTTTGAAGAGTTTAGTTTGTTTTATTAATATGATAATTATATAAATATAAAGAAAATAAAACCTTTAACATTATCTAAGGATTATCATTTTAACATATATATATATATATATATAAATATATATATAGCAGCATTCGTTTCAATTTATAAAAGATAGATTATAATTCTAATATATTATTTTAACTTGGCTCAGAATAAGAAGCATAAAAAGAAAGGAAAGATTTCATTATTTGTCATAGATAAATTTACTCAATTTTTTTTTTAACTTTGACAGTAAAAGCTAGTCAATAGTATCAGGTCCTACTTTCAGTGTAACATTTATGTTCTTCCATTTGCTTAAACAGTAAACTACCGAAATAAATACTGTACAAAGAAACAGTTTATCTGTGGACCTATACTACTGTCAGTAAAACATCTTCTTGATAGTAGGTAAAGAACAGTCTATTATAGTCTTCATTCTGTTCCTTATAAATAAAAGAATTACTGGAAAGGATATACTGTGCGGAAAATAGTTTTATCTATAAACATAAACAGCTATCAGTAAAAATAAATATTCCTTCTGATAATAAGTAAAGAAACAATCATCTAAATTTATAATCTCATCATACATCTTTCTATAATTTCTACCTCTGTGCTAGAGTACAGTCTGGTAAAACCCAGATTTGGAAAAACACAGAGGATCTTTATCTATCATCAGAAATTTAATTACTGATAAACTAAACATTTACATTACCAACTAGCTAAATCTTCTGTCAAATAATACAAGCATAACATTCATCCATTCACAGATATTAAAAACAAAAATAGATAAATGACAGAACCTACTTAAGCTTTGGACAACAACAGCAATGGGAGGCCATTCCTCCCTACCAAATCCTGGAGAGTGCTCAAACAGCGACTCCTCAGGACCCCCGAGCTTGCTCTGGTCTCCCTGGATGGAACTAGGTGCAGCAAATTTAGATACCAGTCTTCAAACTCAGTATGAACTCAGAACTTATAAGTAAGTTCTTCTAACTAGCAAGCTGTAATAAAATCAAGTTACTACAGCATCCCTCTCAGAACAACTTCCTTACTTTTTTCCCTTTTCCCTCAATGAATTTCCTGAATAACATTCACCTGAATGAATTCTCTCTGGAAAATATCTGAGCAGCCTCAACTCTCTTCATTGGGTACTTTTAAAATATTGCCTAGGTCTTTTTGGGTTAGTTGTCATTTAATGAGCCACCTGCTCTGATCCCACTTTCTTGGGGGATCATGACCCCAAATATAGGGAAGTTGCCACCTACAACTTAGGAAGTGTTTGAGGATGCTTCCACTTGTATTTTTCCTTCCACCTAGTTCCATCCACCAGTTTGAGCAGTAACCTCTTTTGAATAGCTCTCCCATGCTGTTGTCTCCACAATTTATTTATTAATAATAAAATATTCTGAATTATATTCCACTTCTGTTGACTCTGTTGAGTCATCAGTTCCTACTTAGCATTATATTTAACATAATGTCTCAAGAATATAATTAAAACAATTAACATTATTTACAAAATTGGGGTATGTGACACAATCCCTCCATGAGCACATGTCATGAAAATTGGAAATGGTTGAGAGAAAGTGCTGCAATAGAAGAATCCACAATATTATATATATATTACACCTGGAAATAAGAATCCATTAAAGATCCATGAAATACCTAAATTTCCTCTCCAAACACCAACTTGGATGGGAATCTTCCACCCTTGAAATTGGCTAAGGAAAGAAAACTAGTCATCCACTAACTCTCACAATTCACAAATGATCAAAATCCATTCTCTTGGTTGCTTCATATATTTTATAAAAATCCTTATCCTTCTAAGGTTCCCAATCCATCCACAAACTCAATCCAATTCGAATTAGGGTGTGTGCTCATGATTTTCCATGTGTCCTCTCTTTCCTAGCCTTCCACCTTCCCCAAATTTGAGTTAGAGCCCATTGAGCTTCCCCAAATCACATGAGATCCCACTTGGATGCTCTATTTCTACCTGACATGTCATATATGTTAGATATCAGCCTTCATATCTTATTTTTGTTATAGGTGTCATAGCATCTTCATCATTGTTGTCTTAGAGCTAGGGAATCTAGTACAAGTGTCTCACTAACTCCAAAATGACTCTTCCTCTCCAATGTAAGTAAAAATTATTCCCAAATTTGACCTATGATGCATATGGCCAAGTGTATTATCCTTCTAACTCATCAATAACCTTTATACTTCCCATGTATTCGAAATTGCAAGAGGAGGATGCCATGTGGCACCAAATTTCTAGCTTGTGTGGGCCCCATAGTCTCCATGTGTCTCCATGCTCCATTGCCACTTAAATTTTCTCTTGTATTTATTTATTTATCTCCTTTATTAAATATTTATTCTATTCTAATTTTCAAACATCATTCATTATCCCCCTTATTCCAAATCCCAAAGCTTCCACCCCCAACCGAGAAAACTAGTAATTTTCCTCTTGGGAAATTATTTGACCCTTAGCTTCAATTTGACAAACTCTAATGAATATGGAAAATGTTATTATTCCATTGTGACCCAATGCAAAATTTGGGACAATACAAATACTCCCTTGCCAATATTTCTTGTCCTCAAGCAATTTCAAACACGGGTGTTAAAGAACTTGCTTTCTATATGATTCTTTGAAGTTTCCACCGAGTTTCCTAAATTTGATTCTTTGATATTCCATGAAGATTTGAGAGAGGAACCACCATGCTTGCTGCTGCACTAATTTGATTAAAATCACTTTACTAAGTGTGGAATCCATCTCCGATACTGCTTTTTTCCCAAAAAAATTGAAATCAATGGGACTAAAAAAATATCTTAGGGTCCCATTGCTTATATTGCACTCCAACAAATTAAGAGTGCTCTCCAACCCATACCATGAGGAAAGAGAATTCCAGGATCCCATTTTCTTGTATGCATTCTTCCAAACATCATGATTACATAATATATATCATCAAATTACATAACAACATAATAAATATGTACATTTAGGAGGTACCTCATAAAAAAATCCTGAAAGTGCTTATACCTCCAAGTAAGTAGACCACCATTTCCCATGTGCATACACGCTTCAAGTGACCAATCAAATATTCTCCAATGGCATAGGTGAGGATACCATGTCCCATAATTCTTCTCCAAAGATATATAATTTGCATCAATATAATCAGCCATGTTTTCTTTCATCCAAAAGGTGAATGAAGAACCTCCACAAAAATATGAACCAAATAATGAGCAAAAAAAACAAGGAGACTTCAAATTACTCAGAGAATTCTTACCCATACATCCATGAATGAGATAGTCATAAAGATATAACAAAGTATGTGGTTGGAAACAAAAATGTTCTCCAATCATAAATCTATTCACCCCAGTGTTGGATGAATTTCCACCAACATCAAATGAACCAAGTGTTGAGCAAGAGAAACCATGGGTCTTCAAGTGACTAAAATGCATATCATACATGCATCCATGTAGATGTGCATGGTCATAAAGTAACAAAGGATTCTGCTGCAAATGTGAATAAGAATTTTCTCCAACCATGTCATCATAAAAAGTAAATATAGGAGTTCCATACTCCTCGTGTGGCAACATAAAAAAAGAACCCTTTCACCCATACTTTGATTGAGACTAATGCTGCAAAACATGGAATTGTGGGATGTAGGAGAATGAACTAACTCACCCAAATGATAAAAAAAATGCAGAATTTTAATCATGGGAAGGATCCATAAGGGTAGTATCATGCATCTCCTTCAAAAGTGTGAAACCTTTGTCATATATTGGTTCCAATGTAGATGAATCATGCTCTTCTTTAAAAATTGCATAACCTTCATCAAGAGACAATTCAAGTTCCTCTTCCACCACATCAAGTGTTTTGATCTATTCAAGTTCATCTTCAAACACATATAGCAAATTAAAATTTCTACATTTCTCATGATCCGCCATGTCATAAGAATCCTCCAAACAATCTACCATTTGACAATCTGAAACATAGGAGGAAAAACAAGTATCTTGCAACTTTTCAAGAAGTTGCTCATTTTGAATTGTGAGATTATGATTATCCTCATTATTATTCAAGTATGCATCATGTAACAATTCATTAAGCTCAAACAAATGGTTTCTATCAAAAATCAAAGACATGAAATTACCTTTGATGTGGCACATTGCTCTTTGAATATTCTCCATGTCTTCAAGGATGGATGTTTCCTCCAATAAAGTAGCTCTCCAACAAGAATTTGGCACTAATTCTTGAGTTCCATGGAGTATGCTAAGGGACTCTTGGATCTTATTTTAATTCATCTTTAAGGACCCTTCAATAATTTCGATCCTCTTCATGTACTACTTCTTCTACTTCACCTCATTTCAGAACTAGGTGGTTCATGGGTCTCCTCCTTTTGCTCGTTCAAGCAAGATGATGCATTTTTCCCCTGGTTTTATTAAAATCAATATATTTTTCCCTCTTTGGATAGCCAACAATTCGAATACTTTCATAATATTCTTGTTCATGTCTTCAAAGATAGGTTCCATAATTTTTATAAGCTCCTCACCCTCATATGAGGTTCCCTTTTCATCCCTAGTCATAGTTTCCTCCTCAACAGAAATAATTTTGGGTTTCAATATAGAATGGTGGAACCTGACTTCTTATACTCATAAATATCATACCACATCAGGTGCCAATAGTATGCTTTGATACCACTGTAATGTCCCTTTTTGGAATTTTATTAAATGAGCAAATTTTCCACTTTTTCCCCAATTTCAACCTTAACTAGTTTTGATTTATAGACCTCCAAATTGACCCAAATGCTTCCAAATTTTATCAAAAGGTACATGAATGATAATATATTCTTTAAGGATTAAAGAAGGGGGTGCTAATATCTGGTCTCCACACTCTTTTTCTCCACAGGGAATGCATGCCGTGATCTATGCAAAATAGATCATCCACCATGTTCTTTAAAATGTATAATGGATGGAATCAACACACACTTTTAATGGATGCATATTGTTGAAATTTGTTCACTTCTAAGTGACATGGAATCCTTATTGAAGGTTCCAAAGTGACTAAACCAACAACTTGCACGCACTCATATTAATGCAAGGGAATTCCTTGAACTGAACATTTTGTTTAAGTCCATTACCACTTTTGGGGCCACATACTTCATGCACCTATGCATATATGTAATCTATTATAAATTAAAACTTTATTAATATTAATCTTAAACATTATTATTTCTTATCTTATAATTTATTATAAAAACTAAAATTACATGACACATTTTATTAAAATATTCATCACCAAAAATGGATTCTTTAACTGATAGAGGAGAACTTTAAAATGATTCTGTTATACATTCCTAATATTATGATGATAATGATGATGACAATGAACGTCCATTGATACCCATTTGTTCTATCATGCCTTAAGAAAAGACAAAGGAATTGTTTGGGATTTTGTTGATTCCCATGATTAAAAAAATGAGAAAGAAGTGCTCCTATGTCACCATAGTTTTTAGAAATTACAAGATCATGGAGATTAGAATTGTAGAAAATATTAGGAAAACGTGATTGAATATTGGTGTACACAATACACTCTAAAATAAGTAAGATTCTTCATCAATGCTTATAGACTCATCGAGCTGGAAAATCCTTTCATCCCATGGTGTTTTAGGAATTGTCTAGTGCCTCATTTCACTATGAAGCTCATTGGAGTTCGTTCTTATATTGGAAAGATTAATATTCTTCTTTGAACTAGTCAAGATAGAGAGGTAATTTTGATATTCCATATTACGATTAATGAATTCTTTATAATTTCTTAATTTTATTTTAACCTCTAAATATTTCTCACCCACATTCCCACTTTGAACTTAGTTGTAATAGTATATTTGAGGTTGTTGATATGTTTCGAAGTTGTCCTTGACTAGAATTTAAAGCAAATTTAGGGTCTTTGGTCCTCCATGTTATTAATTTTATTCTTGTAAATCAAGTACCTAGTCATAGTGATCCATTTGAAAGGGGAAAGACCCGCTTATATAAAGAGAATAGGATAGAGTGTATTTCTCTTAATTTTGAGGTTATGCATTATAAAACATTTTGAAGAACTAATTTTTATCCGAATTCACCATATTTGTTAATTTACAATTGTTTACTGGGACAAAATAAAATTTGCACCATTCGTTATCCTTTTCTCAATACTATAGTTCCAATTGAGCTTGTGATGGATATAAATTTTGAAATATCTGTAAGAGAACACTTCTCCAACTTGTTATTATCATAAATGCCATTCTTGGACTTAATTATAACTTTAGTTTTGTTGTGTATTGCTTAATTTTTTATTTTTCTAATAAATTTTAAATTATCTCTTCATAATAACTTTACTTTTTAAAATCTTTTTATTATATATTTTTATTTTTTTTCCTTCAATATTTTCAACATTAATATATTAAAATTAAAATAAATAAATTATCAATATATTTTTAAATTAAAAGAAGTTAATATCATTATATTAATAATAAATACAATAAATGAGTGATTTGACTAAAACCAAAACATTGAGTTAATTTTTGCTTTCCTTGCAATTCATGACAACTTATGATTGAAAATAATTTATTATAAAATATTGATATCAAATTAACTAATTTTGATAGTGATGATGATGATGATGATGATGTAGAAACTGAGGATTCTAATACGTTGTGAAAACATGGGATACAGGTTTTGCTACAAGATATTTCTTACAAGCATGCACAAGGAAGAAATTAGAGAGAAGAATAATGAGACTAAATCACAAGAGAAGTGGAGAATGATCCATAAATATTCCCATGTATTATTGATCAACATAGCGTACATAAATAATAAATCCCTGATAGGTAAAATCGAGTTGCTTAGGAGACAACTCGTGCTAGCTCATAAAGCAGACTTACTAAAATATGATAAACCCCCATAAGTGACTAAAGTGCTTTCCAAATATGTCAAGGACCTCATGAATTGGATTAATCATGAGTCAGTTGTCATGAGTGATGGAAAAACATGCTAATCACAGAATCTGGAGAAAAAATCATGGAGGATGGGTTGGAAACAAAAGATAGTAGTTTCCTAGTTAACTAGATTTACCTTATCCACTTAAAAGTAGGAATAAAGTAGGATAAAGACATAATATGTAGGAAGGCGCAGCTACTAAATCTAGAAGTCAATAAAGTAGGAAGGATATATCCAAAATCAAGATAAAGGCGCTCGAAGGGTATATATGGAAAGTGTTGACCAAGTGGTGCAAATGGATGCCAACTATGTAGGCTAGTGGATAACAAATTAATCAGAAATGATTAAATATTGTTATCTTAAGTATGGAGTGGTTTTATAATATTCCAACACCCCCCTTTAAGTCTGACTTTATGATGGAGTTATCTGAAATAATCAGAAATATAGATGCATATAGGGCCCAACAACAAGGCTATGGTCACCCTTTACAATTATTCATGTCCATAAAAGTGTCGAAAGAGGCAAAACCACATGGGGAAAATCCTCCCTCAAGAAAGGACAATGCAAAAAATTGAATAACATGTCTTCAACATATATTTTTCTTCACATGAATGAGCTAGCTGAACTGCTTCTCATAGAAAAATTTGATGAAGAAGTTGTGAACTCCATGATCATGCGCTAGAGTGTAGTATCTACAAGAAAGAAGAGGAGAGACTCCTTATAGCTCATTATCCGATGAAGGAGGAGAATTATATGAATTTTTCTTGTTGCTAACATACTCTGATCTACAAAAAAAAATATCAAAAGGAAAATATATCTATGCATACTTCTTCCCAAAGAGAAGAAAAATTAACACAATCAACAACATAATCAATTCCTTGTATAGCTGCAAAATGGTGAAATGACCCATGTATATTCTTTTCAATATGTTGTATCACCTTCCCAATTCTTAGATGAGGCTGAAATGACTCTAAAATATCATATGGAGGAGAAAGTACAAAATATTTGGTGTCTCCATGAGGATATAGGGCTAGTGTACGAAAAGGATGAGCAACTCAGGAAAACTGATGAGTGTAAAAAAATGAATGATAGATGCACTTGAGATCTGAACCATAAGTGTTTATATAAATCCAAACATGTGAAACAAATGTCCAAAGATGAATAATTTCATGGATAACCAACCCGTGAAAAATAGACAGGACTTGAAACCATTTGATATAAGTAACACTACATAGGAAACCAATAAGGAATCAATTAGTGAACTTGGGGTTTGTATAGTATTGGGAGAATTCAGAGGTATGGTAGATGGTATGGATGATTTTATAACAAGCCTATCATCTTGAAAATTTTATTCTAAATCAGAATTATAATCATTTTAATGGAGTGAGTAAGAGCTTCTTAAAAATAAGTCAGGATCTAGTGAAGATTTACAATTATTGGGAGATGAATCTAGGAGAATGATAGGAGGATTATTCAAGAAAGACATTGATATTTATGGTTATGATATATATCACAGAATGAATCTATAAAAGAGATGCGAGGAAAGGATTTGGCCCTGGCTCCCAAGGCATGGTTTATATTACCTTGGGACTGCACATTATGACAGTGTTATGAGGACTCAATAGGCTTCTCCATCCCATCTGGAATTTTGATGTTATGTTTCTCAAGAAACTAAGACATGATGTCCAAATTCTTCTTGAAAAATTTCTTCTCAGGATGAAATCCCTTGCTGCAATAGGAACACTTGTATGCACTCCTTTTCTTCTTGACTTTCTTCATTGAACCTTCATCAGTAGGATTCAAACTTTCATGTTCATTATCTGACCTTGGATTCTTCTCTTTCACTATTTGCGTCTCTTTTGAATTTGTATTCTCACTTACTTGAAATATAAGGCCATGATCCTTTCCCTTGGATATTCTAGTAGCACCCATCTGGATAAATTTATCTTCCTCCTTTGTAAGTGAATCCAAGAATGTACTAAAATAAGGGATTTTCCAATTCGAAGTAGCAATCCTAGTAGCATGAAAATTTGACACAAAAAATGAGTATTCAGGACCCAATTTTAATAGGATGGAAAGGATCAATTAATCTTCCTTCTTTTCAATCCCACATTGCTTGAGAAATAAAACAAGTGACTTTAATTTTGTGAATAAACCCTCAATTGAATCTAAATTTCTTAGACTCGATGAGAATAACTCATTCTCCAACTGATGCACTCTTATCTCATCTTGTACTCCAAACAGAGGCTCAAGTTTGGTCTAAATACTTGCTTTGGAGTATTCAAACCATCTAAATGAAAAAGAAGATCAACAGAAATAGAGAGGCAAGGAGATCAATAGGTTTCATCCAACTTATTATGCCACTTAGCTTTCTCAAGAACAACATTAAGGCTCATTCTCTAAATCCAAAGAAACTCTGTATAGTCCCTTACTACGCAATAGAATGCTAATTTTGGCTTTTCATTCATGATAGTTGAAGGGAGCCAGGATCATAGCTGAAGAGGAATCCATGCTAATAAGTTCATTCTCTCAAGAAGATGCTCTCTGCAACCAACACAAATAAAACTTGGAGGAAAAATTGTAATCTCAATTCAATCTCTTCTTCAGAGAGGGATAGGAAACTAGATGCGCTCTGCTGTAGAGAATTGATAGATCCTCAACTCTGTAGAACTTGATAACCTAAAAAATATGATGTAGAAATTGATGAGAAACCTCAATGTTATGATACCATGTAGAAATTGAGGCTTATGATACATTGTGAAAACACAGGATAAAGATCTAGCTACATGAGATTTCTCACAAGCATGGACAAGGAAGAAAATAAAGAGAAGAATAATGAGACTGAATCACAAGAGAGGTGGAGAATTATCCATAAATATTCCATGTATTATTGATCAACATAGTGTACATAAATAATACATCCCTGATAGGTAAAATTGAGTTTCTTAGTAGAAAACTCATGCTAGCTCGTAAAGCAAATTAACTTACTAAAATATGATAAACCCCCATAGGTGTCTAAAGCTCTTTCCAAATCTATCAAGGACCTCCCAAATTAGATAAATCATAAGTGAGTTGTCATGAGTGATGTAAAAGCATGCTAATCATGGAATCTTGAGATAAAATCATTGAGGATGGGTTGCCAACAAAAGATAGTAGTTTCCTAGTTGACTAGCTCTACCTTATACACTGAAAAGGAGGAATAAAGTAGGATAATGATAGAATTTGTTGGGAGAATCAGTTACTAAATATGGAAGTCAATAAAGTAGGCAGGATCAATCAGGATTAGGATAAAGTTTCTCTTGGGGTATATATGGAAAGTGTTGGCCAAGTGGTGCAAGTGGATTCCAGCTATCTAGGCTAGTGGATAGGAAATCAATCAGAAATGATTAAATATTATTATCCTAAGTATTGTCTCGGTTTATAATATTGCAACAGATGATGATGAGGAGGAGGAGGAGGAGGAGGAGACAGAGGAGGAGAGGGAGGAGGAGAAGTAGGAGGAGCAAGGGGACGAGGACGAGGACGAGCAGGATGATGACGAAAACTACTACAATGATGATGACGAACGTCCACAATGACAAAATTTGGTGTGTTAGACTTTAAGAAGGGTTACCTGGTTTACTTTAAAATTTTGTTCATGTGTTTAAAAATCTTGGCAAGAAGCTTTCTGAGCTCACAATAGTTTTGGCAAGTTAGGAACTTAGAAAGTTTTGTTTGTAGGAAAAAATCTGAAATTCAAATCTAATGTGGGTGTAAGTAGGGCACTCTAAGAGAAAGCAATTTCATCTTAAAAATAAAACTACTATCAAAGGTATCTACTTTTAAATTATTATAAAAAAATATCATAAAAATACAAAAGATGCTAAAATTATTAATAAAGAAAATATTGTATAAATAAATGCCAAAGTTATTAATAAGGAAAATTATTGTAAAAAGAAAGATTAGTGAAACATATAAATCAATCTTAACTGAGATATGTTCATTGATTTAAAGCACGATGGATTGCTCAAGTGGTTCAGAGATGTGAGTTGTAAGTATAGGTTCTTGGGGTCAAATCCTCGAGTGGCTATGTGGGCGCTCGCACAAAGTTGGTTCCACTTTTTGGTACCACTTAGGAAATCAGAAACGCACTTCCGACGTGTAAATCAAGAACGCATATGCGTTATTGATGGCACGTTCGGAATAACCCGAGCCCAAACACAAGGCTAAGGTTCGTGGAAATCTATATTACATATCCGATATATCGCATTCACGATTTGTAATTTTACATATCGCATATGCGATATGTAACATTAAAAAACGCATATGCGATATGTAAATTTAAAAAACGCATATGCGATATATCGCAAGTGCGATATGAAACTCAAACATTTTATGTCATATTGACACTCCCAAAACTTGTGCTTTTTAGTTTTGGAATGCTAACTAATAAAAAAAAATCGCTCTTGGTCAGCTTAACCTTACTTCAAACCCCATAATAAATCACCAAAAATGAAAAAAATTCCAACTTATAAGAAATCATATATGACCATACATTGTGCAATTGACAAATCAATTGTCCTCTTAATCACTATATATCTAGCTAGTATTTAGGACACGTTTTAATAGATCCCTATAATGAAGTATGAACTATAGGTAAGGAGATTCATACTATTGAAGTGATCAACCTAAACTCCAACTCCAATCTCTTTAAAAAGTCCTAGGAATTCGAATATTCTATTTATTGAACTTAGCCTTTGGGATATAAACCCCCAAAAGTTCCATAATTGAAAGAAAAAAAAAAGCATTTAAACCATACTCTTGAGTAAGAGTGTGCCACTCCTTCCAAGAACAAGAGATATAATCCCACAAATCATGA
>LPNX010289081.1:6922-20964 GCA_001517045.1 Pseudotsuga menziesii
GTAGAAGCCCAATTGGGTAAACCACAATACTTCCTATTACTACAAAATTGTTATTTACAAATAGTTTTTGCCTGCTGCTATAGACCAAGATGGTATTACACCCTATTTACAAGCAAATAATAGAAGGAGGATAAAACCTCATGTTTTTTCAGCTACAATTTACAGGATGCTATTACACCAAATTTACCAGCTTCTGCTGGAAGGAGGATACAACCTCCTACATGCATGTTGTCTGCCCTAGCGCCACCCTACCACCCTAATATGTTTTTAGTAATATTTTATATTCCTTTACCCTTTAATATCTATCACACTCATTGGTATCTGCTTCTTCTTCTATGATCTGGACCCCAGAGACAATTTCCCTCACTCATCCCTCTGTGTATAAATACCTTCATGTTTCCTGTGGACGCATCTCTTCACCATTGTGCCATTTCATTTTTTGATCGTGCCTCTTCATGAGAGATTAATTCCTCATTATATTACTGAGTTATAGAGTCATCTACCTCCATCATGATTCTTCAGAACAACTAAAACAATTCCCTGTTAACCGATTTACATTTTATTCTTCCAGTCGTGTTCTTTCGCAATCTCTATTTACGCAATCATCTTGATTCGTTGGTCTCATTTCAGGATTTTTCCTAATAGTAGATCTGAGATAAAAATTGAATACAAGATATGTTACTTTTTCCAAATATCATTCCACGATTTCTGCTCTTCGCACCAATCATTCCGCACCATTGATCTTCTTCGAGCTCTTTGTGACCGTTGCTTTGAGATGAAAAGTGGATATCGGATATGTGACTTTTTCCAAATATCATTCCAAAATTTCCTCTTTTCGAACCAATCTTTCCGCACCGTCAATCTCGTTCGAGTTCTATCCTAACCGTCAATATTCTGTATTGCGGACTTTGGATTTGTGACCTTTTCAGCATGTCATTTCAAGATTTCTGCTTTCCGCCATTTTTTCTTCCGCATCGTCGATATTATGCAGTTGTTTTTCAGACCGTTGATCTTCCGGATTTCGGGTAGTGGAACTGTGAGATTTCCCAAACTCTTTTCGTGATTCTCCACGTTCCACTTTTCTTCTAAACCGATTATTTCTTTGCGGTTTCACTCCTAGTTGTTGATCTACGATCTAATGTGGATTGCGGATCCTCACTTTTCTTTGTGCATAAATCATTCAACACCGTAGATTTCCTTGCAGATTAAATCATAACCGTTGATCTACAATCAAATGCAGATTTGTGGATCTTCCCTTTTCTTTCTGCAAAAATCATTATTCGTCATCGATCTTTCCAAAATCGGCTTCCACATTTCTCTTGACTGATCTAAACCGTCCACATTGTAAGTAAAATATTTCTTAATGAAATTTGGCACCCATCTAGAACATTAACTAGATTACTAGTTAATATACGAAATCCCTTGAGGGACATCGGATCTAGATCTGGTCGGATCAACAGTGGACTCCAAATTCATTACACTGTATTTGATGGAAATTTCCCTCCCATGATAAACCTCACAACTTTTCCCAGCGAAATCATTGACGGTCATTCATTTGTTTCAATGATCAACCTTATCCTTCGATCTCCGTCAGCTTCCATCAACAATGGACACCAAATAGAAAAAGTTGTTTGAATGAAAATTTCGCAACCATCTCAGCAGTTAACTCACCTGCTATTTGAATCTACGAAATACTTGAGGACCATTAAATAAAGATCGACTGTGGACCTCAAATATCATAAGGAATATTTTATTCAAATTTCACACACATCGGGATTTTATTAATCCACGCTAGTTATCCCTATCAAATACCTGGAATCCATTGATCTGATTCAACTATCAGCCTCGTCTATTGATCTTAATCTCTTTCATGGAAATTACTTCTGAATTTCATCATCGATTCACCTTTTTATCCTCCTCGCTATTTAATAAGCGAAATTCATTCTAACCGTAGATCTTTAGCACTCCCCGATATATACCACACAATCTCCAATCGTGAGGATTATTTAATTTAGGCAATGTTGGATTATCTCAGGTATAACTCCAACTTGTGAAATACATCTTCATCCACAGATTGTGAAATCCATATTATGTCTAATCTATGGATCTTCCATTGCTTGCTTTCCAGATCTTTCTCATGTCATCGACCCTGTTACTGATTTTCCTTTGTCATTGTTTAACTCCTTTGACATCAAAGATAGTCCATGTAATGGATCCTTTGTCTTTTACTTATTTCATCCTGGTACATGTCGATTTGTTATTCCTTTGTCATTCGTGAACTCCTTCTACATCAATGAAAACTATATTCTCAACAATCTCTGCCTTTGGAATTGATAGCAACATCTAAACATTCTCCCCTTGTAACATCCCTAAAATTTCATAAATTAAAAAAGAAAAAAATTATTTACTAAAATACTGCTGGTAACTTTCAAAGTTCCTAGGAAATAATTTCGAGAGATGTTAAACTTCCTAATTCTTCTGTCGTAGGGATTAAGGCTTGATAATATCTGTGTAATATTTATGTGCCTGTATTAGTTTATATCATTAACATGCTTTATTTGTGAATCCTTATCAAAATTACGTCATGCATGCTAGTGACACTATTATGTAACAAAGATTGCCTTAAAGACTCTGCTTGTCTTTTCTTCAGTTTGCTTAACATATTTTCAGTTTGTTTCACCCATGAGCTGTAAAAATGAAAGGGTCTTAGTCTTACTTAGTCATTATGACTAATGCGTGAACTTTTCTTTCCCCTTGTGCAGGTGGGTGATATCACCCTTAAAAGTTTTTGCTGAAGTACCAACCTTTGCTAAAAAGAAAACAAGCAATAAGGAGAAAAATATCATCCTTGGATGATAAAATAACCTAACTATAATCTATCCCTTAAAATTCATAATAATCTATCCTTAGCATGCAATAATTCTACCCTAAGCATATACTACATGCCCAAAATCAAGCCATATGCTTGGCTTGCCCTCTCAAATTTGGTTAAGACATATCATAAGCAATATATAATAAACCATGGTATAAACTCTATGGCAGGGAATGGTAGGCATATGATTTTGGTTTTGACATTTGAAATGAAGATTATAATCAAAATGCGGTCAGTATTATACAAAGGAGGGGTCATAAATCCATTCACATGCATGCAATGTGGATTTAATAAAACCTCCAGTTGTCGGTAGAAAGACAAGGTGCAAAACCCTAGGGTTTTAGTGTGACATGAAAGCCATGTCTTTTCCTTCAGTAGGTCTTTTTCTGGTGTTATTTTTCCTTCCGCACCGACGTTTGATCTCGAAGTGCTTGTCTATGTTAAACCTCTATCCGTGAACAGAGAAGGAGGAGCCTCAAAACTTAACTCTCATTACTTCCTGAACCAGTACAACATTGCTCAACTCGCAAGTGGAGAAGATAAGCCTTGTTCTCGTCTGGTTGGAAACATGATTGCTAGGAAGGTAATGTGCTTCTTTCTTACTATCTTTAATCTTTTATTTTCTTGTATCAAGTTTATAAATGTTTAGAGTTTAAATTTCTTATATCATGTAATGTGCAGGAAATGGCCAGAATGTCTCTCTGTAGCAAGGGTGTGGGTTAAGGACTGGCCAAGGCGATCCTTCAACCGGTAAGACTAAGGATTTACCTTTCAAAGCTCTATGGTTGGACCTTTGTGCATTTATCAAGAGCGTTGGGTTTTTTCACTACGTCTATTATCTATATGAAAGTAATAAGTTTACATAGGAGAGCTTGATACTGTAAGGGTAGATTTTCAGTCTTTGGTGGAGTTGTATGACTATGCCACTTTTGTAAATAAGATGGTTTTGTATCTCTGTTTCGATTTTCTACTATTATTTTAATATGGTAATGCCTATTAGTTTTGTATGACCCCATGAGGGCTTTGTATCTTGAATTATTCTAAAGTATTCATTTCTTCCACACTGAGTTGGTGGCCGTGAGTTTCTTTTACTTTGTAGTATTCATATTTGGTCTAAAAATCCACTATTGCAGCTTTGTTACTGGTTTTGATATTAAAGAATATATTATGGAGACCCGTGAGTGTTTGTATAAAATTCTTGATTTGTTTATCAACTAGATGTTGCATTTAAGATGTAGTTAGATTTCTTTCCTGTTAGGATTGGTAATTTTCTGTTACAGTTTATTATAAGTGACCGTGAGGCCATTATACCACCTTGTGTGTAATTTTAAGAAGGGCCGAAGGCCACTATTTATTGTTAGCAATGTTTTTGTCTATAAACTAAACAACCCATAAGGGTTTTCATGTCTACACTTCGCCAAAGGAAATAGTGTAACTTCATTCTATAACCCACATAAGTAGTTATGGGAATACTATTTCTTATTTTACTGTCACGATGTTTGATAGATAGATGAGAATTAGGGTTAAACTATAAGATAAATTGAGGTTCTCGTATATTTTTATAAATACCCTAAATACGGCCATGAGTCATTTGACATTATAATAATCATACAATGTCGTTTTTACTATTTATAGAAATTATTTTATGATTTACAAAGATAGATAAACCTAGGGCTTGCGGTCGTGGCATGCTTTATCCCGTACTGTAAGATTTTGAGACAAGGGCCATAAGGCCTCTATTAGAGTTAACTACTGCAAAGTTTTTTAGAGAGACTCTATGAGGGCATACATAATGTCATGTAGACCTTTCTTTTTTTTAAATATTCGTTGTAAAGGATCTTCTCCCATCTCTGCTCTATTTGTTAGTTTCTTTTATAGTTTATAAATACTTATGATATTGTGGCGTCTATATTTAGATAAGGTTGTAGTGCCATAGTTTGAAAATTAGGCTCTTCTTAAAATAAAATATTGTTTTTAGAAGTAAAAAATTAAGCCCTAAGGTTGTCTATAACTTTATTCTGAAAGCATAAAGGTGCAGATCGCAATGCCAACCTGGCCTTGAGCCTGTAACTAGCGCTACAGTCTGTCAACAATCTTGATTTGGTGCTAGTAGTTTGTTTTAAGAAATTGTATGCATTTTTTTAACTCTGTGGAACCTAACTCAGTTAATGTTTAGACTCTAAAATGTTCTAAACTATTTTCAACTAAATCTATGGTTGGAAAGAAGAATCCATATCTCAACCTTTCTGGGACTAGATCTAAACATTGGATTTATTATAAATTATTAACTTTATTTCTGTACAAGATTACGTTATACTAATTTACAGATTCCTTTTCTTTAAAAATAATAAAACGATGTAGTTGTTAACTTATTTATAAGAACCTTTCACAAAGGAAATATAGATAGGAAAATAAACAGAATAATAGTTTCTCTTAACAGCTTCCATATCTAGAGTACCTAACATATCCAATCATTCCATTAAAGTTACTGAACATAATTCAAATAAATAAACATATTCAGAATTAAATAACAGTTTAACCTGGATGATATGCAGAAAAGGGGACAAACACCCGAAGGAGACAATACCAACCAACCTTCTCCTGAGGCAAGCAATAATTACTTGCTTAGGACCCCCAAGCCTATTCACTGAATGACTAGGATGAAGATCTCTACCACACATGTAACACCCCGGTTTGGACCCCGTTGCATTAGATGTATATGATGTATATATTGTAAATGATCATGGTGCAGAGTTAAAGGCCAAGGCCCCACCATTGATTGGTTATGCTATGTTTCGGGATTGAAATTGTCACCGATGGTATATCAGGGCATGCTGCATACATATATTAAGTTTATCATCATGTAAATATGCATCTTTAATTAAACAAATTGACTAGCTACGTTCGCGGCAACTAAATTGAGAAGGGGCATGATTTTCACAAGGATAAGGGTGGGGGAATGCCAAACCTTGGCCAATGGGGTAAAAAGCCATGTGTCATCTTTCCTTGTTTTATTCAACTACCACCTTAAATGTTCAGCTGAGTGGTTGAGGCCGTTATTTGCTTGGGAGTGGGTGTGGCAGGACTGTTAGTCCTTGCCCACACGCACACTCCACCCATGGTTGACTTCACCATGGAAAAAGAAACCACCGCCATCACTCACGAAGGATACCACTCTCTCCACGATGGTGCTGAACACTCACGCACTTCCAATTTCACGTCCTCTCTGTAGGCTGTTCATCCTCACGTAGGAGCAGGAGTCTTGTTCATTACTCTCATGCACAGGATTTTCCTGGTTTTAACAACGTAGTTTTTCCTATACGGATTTGCGGATGGTGTGGCTGTATGTTTTCCCCACTGGCTCATTTGTGGGTTCTGCATTGTTTTTACTCACGCATAGGCTGGGAGACTATAATTTCTTCCCCAGCATGGTCTGTGTAAGTCTTCCTGTGGATTCATTGCCTAGGACGTGCTGTTGTTCCCCATGTTTGTTGGTATTGTATGCTGATACATTTTGGGACTGTTGTTTTCCCCCATGTTGTAAATTGTGTGCACTGATACGTTCAGTGACCTGTTGTAATTCGCTGGGAGTCGTTTTGGCCATGATAGGGCCAAGAACGACTCAGGAATCATTTCCCTGGTTAAGCTATAATTGCCGAGTAGTTGCATGCGTGCAATGGTTGGTCTTCGGACTGTGTTGGGAGTAGGGATGGGGGCTTGGTTTACTAATTGATAAACCTGGTGGTTGGAAACCACACAGATAGAGCTAGAGGGCTGGCTTTCTTCTCCACAACCCCTGAATAGCACTGGAAGGGAATGCAGGGCCTGAGGGACTGTGTAGTAGAGAAGGGACTGATTCCTTGTGTTGGGTGTGTGTGGGTGTCTTAGAAGCCAGGCTAGTTCTGGTGTAGGTGTTCCTGGCTCTGTATTGAGCTCACCAGCTTAGCATTTATCCTTTCCCAACTCCTTGATGGCCTGATAAACCCAACTGTGTTGGCTTGGCTATGTTTGTGTATCCTTGGTTATGTGTAAGCCTGCTTGTTCCCTTATTCCTTGGAGAATCATGCCCAGCTCGGAGGTGGCAGCGTTGCTGAGAGGTTAAGGAGCACGCTGGCCTATGGTTGGGTGGAACGTTGCAGCGACGTAGCTGGTTGCGGAACGAATTCTTCATAAGATAAGTGATCTTGTCCATCTTTACTTCTGCAACCATATTTTTTGTTAATGAACATGATGAACATGTTGAGTGAATGCTTGTATGAATGTATGTTGATTCCACTGTGTCTGATAGATAATTGTAGCTATGTATGATAGATGATTGCATCTGTGTATGTTCCACTTCAATGCATCTTGCTTTCAGCATTCTGTTTCAGCATTTTTTTTATGAATTCACATGTCCATGGGGCTGCCAGCCCAGATGGTTAATGCCCGTGGTTGCGTCCTCTTTGTCGGTCCGAGGGACGGGGACCTGAAAACACATCAAACTTACTCCAACTTAGCACTTAGTAGCAGACTTATCTCAACAAATAACTTTATCTATCCCCTCATCAAATTCCTTGTGTGCCTAACTTTTAAGTTTGCAACAATCTCAACGTTCATTCCCTTAAAATCAGAATGAGTAGTGAGCCTCCTGCTCAATTTGATGGTTTATATAATATTTCCTAGGTATTTGGTTCAGTTTTTGAATTAAATGAGCTACCAGCTCAGTTCCCCCTCTAAGGTAACATGACCATTTTTTAGGGATTATGCTCATGCAACAGCTAGAAAGTGAAATGCTAGTGCTACCACTTGTCATCCATCCTTCTACAGCTGCTCCTTCCTCTTAGTGGGTCAGTGAACACTAATTTAACAATCTCCCTTGGATAGGTGTATCATTTATTTAATTATCAAAATAGATAATTCTTCAATTACAGTCATCTTGTTAGAAAATAGGACCGCAGAGCAATAACACATATACAATCAAATCATTAAACAAGACACAAAACACATTAAACACATTACATAGAGACACAGATATAACGTGGTTCACCCAAACGATGGGCTACATCCACAAAGAACTTTCCAGTCCTTTTATTACAGTCCAGAAAGATGAAGGGATACATCCTGCAGCAAAACCACTGCACTTCCTCTTCACGCTCTCACAATCTCTCCCACACAATCATAGATATTGTTTACAATACAAAATAATACCATACACAATCTTGTTACAATGCTTCCTTTTATAGGGGAAATACCGTGGGAAAATACTATGATCAACCCAATACCACGGGTCCGCAAAAATGTTGGCTAACACACATCCCTAAACCCTAAGGTAGGGGGAATGAGTGTATAGTCCACCTGTGTTACAAACATGACTGAATAATATCTCTGGATCTAGAATTTCAGGCTCCACAACCAACAATCTCCCACTTGGAGACTGATCACAGTAACACCACTGCTATTGCACTTGCTGGACTATGCTCTGGACCTTGGACTTGGAAAATTTATTATTTTCACCTTCATGCTTGAAGGCCAATAGAAACTAAGTAGGAACTCAATTTCTGTCCGGTTACTCCCTTTGTCAACATGTCTGCAGGATTCTGGCTAGCATGTATCTTTTTCAGTTTTAACAGTTCTTCATCTATAATAGATCTTATGAAGTGGTACTTAAGCTATATATCTTTAGTCTTCGAATAAAATGTTGAGTTCTTCGCAAGATGAATGGCATTCTGGCTATCACTGTACAACCTACTATTCTCCTGCTTCTTACCCAATTCTTCCATGAACCTCTGAAACCAAATCATCTCCTTACTAGCATCTGTAGCAGCAACATACTTTGCTTCCGTTGTTGAAAGTGCAACAACCTATTGCAGTTTTGAAATCCAACTTACTACTGTTCCACCCACAGTAAACACATACCCTGTGGTGCTCCTCCTACTGTCTTTATCACCAGCCATATCTGCATTAACATATCCCTGTAGAACAGTGTCTGAACCTCCAAAACATAATGCATGTGAAGTGGTACCTCTCAAATACCTAAGAATCCATTGTACTGCTTTCCAATGCTCTTTACCTGGATTATTCATATACATGCTCACAACTCCCACTGCATGTGCAATATCTGGTCTTGTGCATACCATGGCATAAAACAAGCTTCCAATCGCTGATGAATAGGGAATCTTGGACATGTAATTTGTCTCTTCCTGTGTCTCTGGAAACATATCCTTTCTTAGTTTGAAATGGCTAGCCAAAGGTGTACTGACTGGTTTTGCATTCTGCATTCTAAACCTCTGCAACACCTTTTCTATGTACTCACCTTAAGACAACATCAATTTGTGATTTTTCTTGTTTCTTGTTATTCTCATACCAAGGATTTGTTTTCTAGCACCCGAGAGGCGCTCTACAGCCTAGTATGGGGGAGATCTTGTAACGTTACGTAACATTATTTTTATTAATAAAAAATAATTTTTTTAATTATAGGCCAAAATAAATGTCTGCTAGAAAAAAACCTAAATATGGGGGAGATGTTGTAATCTTCCTACCTAACAAAACAATAAAAAAGTAAAAATTTAATTATCCATAAAAAAATATGGGTGAGGAAAAAAACACAATATGGGGGAGATGTTGTAATGTTTTTACTTAACAAAATAATAAAAAATGTTGGCCTTGCACATGGTTTTAAAACCATAAACCATGTGCATGGTTTTAAAATCATGTGCATGGTTTTAGTTTTAAAACCATGCACATGGTTTATGGTTTTAAAACCATGTGCAAGGCCTTCTAAACAACCCATTGTTTTATTGTACATGGTTTAGGAGGACCTTGCACATGGTTTTAAAACCATGTGCAAGACAACAATCCAGTCCAGATTGAAGATCTCCTCTTTGGTTGAGTGTCCCTTGATCTCGAGGTATTTGAAGCTAAGAAAAGGATGTGTATGCCACTTATATTCTCAAAACTGGGAGCATGCTAAAACCATGTGCAAGGCCTTCTAAACAACCCATAGTTTTATTGTACATGGTTTAGGAGGGCCTTGCAAATGGTTTTAAGACCATGTGCAAGGCCTCCTAAACAACCCAAGTTTGTAGGAGGGCCTTGCATATGGTTTTAAAACCATGTATGGGGAAATGTTGTAATGTTAGTTCATAACAAAATAAAAAATAATAAAAAATATTATATGCGGGCCATAAATAATATTAAATATTAATAATAAAATATTATACGTGGACCTTAAATAAAAAGATGTGTCTTTTGGTTTGAATCAAATCAATGGATACCTACGAAGAGATTTGATCCCTCTCGGCACTTGATAGAGCCTAGGATTTGGTTTGAATCAAATCAATGGATACCTACGAAGAGATTTGATCCCTCTAGGCGCTTGATAGAGCCTAGGATTTGGATCTACGCTGGAAAATATATACAATGAAATTATAATGTTACAGTTTTCTTAGTGCATTGCTCACACACACATTAAATTTAAGTTTCATAGTATTTGTTACAATACAAACCCTTATAACCTTGTAACTTGCCAAAATTATAGTGAGCTTGAAAAGTTTCTTGACAAGAGCTTTTTGAGTACAGGAACAAGATTTTAAAATAAACCAATTATTATTATTCTTAAAATAGGATACTCAAAAATTAGTCTGAGAAGACATTAATCATCATCATCATCATAAATACATGTTATAAATATTTTTTAATTAAAAAATAAGTATTATTAAAATTGAAGAAAATAATAAGTTTTAAGATATGGATTTCTTAATATTAATACTCAGTTATATAAGTTTAGTTTAAATTAAGTATTTTAAGAAATAAAATTGTTATTATTTTTAACATTGGAAATCAAATAATATTTTTAAAACTTTTATAAAACTTTAAAAAAACTAAATATTTATATAAAATAAAAATTTTCATTTTAAAATCAATATATCTAACCTGATCGAGACTGAGATACAAATCGACTGACGTGACGGAGAACCAGTTACAGATCATTTTATAAAATTTAGCTGGGTGAGAATGATTCTTGTTGGTTGAAATCAATTTTTTTCACCACATGGCATTAACAAATTGACTACATGACATGAACGGATTGACTGTGTTTTTAATGGATAAAACTTTCACTCGGACTATGGTTGAGATGAGGAAATTCAGAGTTATATTGAATAAATGAAGTTAAAACGGTATTATTTCCGTGGTGAGCAGGGTTGTTGGGATAATGTGCGTTGAATAAGGTTTATTAGTGCTAAATAAAACAAATCTCGTTTTATAGAAACTTCCAACTCTTAGAAGATATTTATATGCTTTATTCTTTTCCGACTATGACATTAACATAGTTTTAACGAAAGAAACTATTAAACCATTGACCGAATTTTCGTACGTAAAACATTCAATCGGAGCCAAAGCTTTAGTGAAGTACACGTTTCTATATTTTATCTAATCTTTGCACTTTTAAAGATGTTTATATACTTTAATCTTTTCCGACTGTGACATCGACATAATTTGGACGAACTAAAGCATTCAAAACCACGTGACATTAGAATATTGACTCAATTTTGATAAGGATGTATATGCTGTTTATGCAATGAGGAAGTTGAATTTGTGGAGCATCTTTTTGTCGGTTGCATGTGAAAGAGTTAATTTGGGGACTCAATAGTCTATATGATGTGAACTTACATTGGAATATCCATATCCTTTTGGAAAATCTCTCCTACTGGATTACTAAGGGAGGATCTTTACAGTACCTGTCTCTTTTTCTTAACTTTGGCTGGCCTATTACATATCATTTATGATGAGGTTAATACTTATACTTATAAACCACCTCAGAAACATAGGAATAAAATCCGGAACATAGGAAAGCCTCCTACCCCTAAATTTCCTACAGTTTTCTTTGATGGAGCTGCAGCAAAACACATTGGTGGAGCAGGTTTATGTATTTGGTTAAATGATCACCATCTGTTGGCTTTTAAACTTCGATGTGGGTGCAACACAAATACTAGAGTAGAACTTTTAGCACTCTGGGCATCATTACGGGTTGCCAAGGATATGGGTTTGCCTTACCTACATATCTTTGGTGACTCCTCTGTGATTATAAATTGGGCAAATAGGGAATCCACCCTTGATATGGTGAACCTTGAGGCTTGGTGCTACAACACCAGATTTCTCATGTCCTCTTTCACCTGGGTGGATTTCAGTCATGTCTATAGGGAACATAACAAGAGGGCAGATATCTTATCTAAGGAGGGATTGTTTTTGGATTCTTGTCATCTCTCACTTACAAAATATTATGATGATGAGATTATTGGGGAAGACTCCTTTCAACTTTTTTAGAATATGCTCATTGCGCCGAGAGGCACTCTACAGCCCAGTATGGGGGAGATCTTGTAACGTTACGTAATGTTACGTACCGTTATTTTTATTAATAAAAAATAATTTTTTTAATTATAGGCCAAAATAAATGTCGGCCAGAAAAAAACCTAATATGGGGGAGATGTTGTAATCTTCCTACCTAACAAAACAATAAAAAAGTAAAAATTTAATTATCCATAAAAAAATATGGGTGAGGGAAAAAACACAATATGAGGGAGATGTTGTAATGTTTTTACTTAACAAAATAATAAAAAAGGTTGGCCTTGCACATGGTTTTAAAACCATAAACCGTGTGCATGGTTTTAAAACCTTGTACACATGGTTTTAAAACCATGCACATGGTTTATGGTTTTAAAACCATGTGCAAGGCCCTCCTCCTAAACCATGTACAATAAAATGATGGGTTGTTTAGAAGGCCTTGCACATGGAAACCATGTGCAAGGCCTCCTAAACAACCCATAGTTTTATTGTACATGGTTTAGGAGGGCCTTGCAAATGATTTTAAGACCATGTGCAAGGCCTCCTAAACAACCCATGGTTGTAGGAGGGCCTTGCATATGGTTTTAAAACCATGTATGGGGAAATGTTGTAATGTTAGTTCTTAACAAAATAAAAAATAATAAAAAATATTATATGTGGACCATAAATAATATTAAATATTAATAATAAAATATTATATGTGGACCTTACATAAAAAGATGTGTCTTTTGGTTTGAATCAAATAAATGGATACCTAGGAAGATATTTGATCCCTCTCAGCGCTTGATGAGCCTAGGATTTGGATCTACGCTCGTTCTAATTTAGCTCATCATCTCATGATTTCTTGAGCAAAATTTTGGTACTGCAGAGCAGTTGTTACAGGTTTTTGAGAGTTACACACCTGCATGGATAAGATATCTGGGCTCTTGTTATTTTCTCTATGGACATATTTGCCTAACATTTTGCATTGCTTACTTATGAGAGGACTCTTTTGTATTGATACCTAGGTGCTTGGTGTTGACCACACAACTTGGGTATTGTTTTGACTGTTTTGTACTGATTATGTAATTGCTATATTTCTAATTTGTTTTGACCCTTTGGGGGTATGTTAAGTGGACCGAAGATGTAAAGGTTACCTTTGATTCAATAGAATATCAAGGAACTATTTTTTTTGACTGAAAAAAAAAGATGTTTATATGCTTTAATCTTTTCCGACTGTGGCATCGACATAATTTGGGCAAAGTAAAGCATTCAAAACCACATGACATTAGACTATTGACTCAATTTTGATAAGGAAACCCTTCAGTCGGAGACGTAGTCTTAAGTGAATAAACCTTAAGTGAATCTGACAATCACATGACTAGGGGCGTGCCATGATTGACTCAAAATATTTTTACCTTATTGAAAATGTTTTAGATAATTATTTTTTAATCATTAAATTATGTCGAGTAGTGTTAGGAAAGTTAACTTTTAAAACAAATATTTTAAAATATTTTGAAATTGTAATTTAAGAGTATTTTTAAGAATATTTTGAAACAAAGTTATTTTGGTCCTAAACTTTATTATTGTGATAAATACAACAAATTTTTTCCTTCCAAAACATGCTAAGAATCGTGAAAATGACTTCTTCACTATACACTTTATTGTTATTTTAATAATGTTGAATTTCTTATTTATCATAGTTAAAAGTTAAATCAAAGACATACTTTTGATATTATAGATTAGGGTTACTCACATTTTTACAGTATCTTGGATTTTTCTTGTATTGCAATTATTTTTTATGGAAACACAACTCAAATTTATATATATTTTTAAATTGCAATTATATATATATATATATATATATATA
>LPNX010289081.1:21262-88066 GCA_001517045.1 Pseudotsuga menziesii
CATTAGAGCAAACATAGAAAAACAATTTGTAGCATTTTAACATAGAAATCCATGAGTAAACGTCTTTATAAATTTTTTTATTGAGTTCCCATGTCTATAAAAGTTATCATATCTAGAGGAAACCTAACTGAGTAGAAAGTAGTGATCATCCTAAATTGACATAAGCATGCTCTATTGCCCATTTGGAAACTTCTCCTTAAATACCATACTAATAGTCTCCTTTGGTACTGGAATGAGTTCCCCCCTTAGCCTCATCATTACCTTGGTTATCATACGAAGTGTGGAGCCTACCGGATGAATCTGCTCCTGAGTCTCATCAAGCTGCAACATAATCTCTTTTTTCTCCTCCCTACTAGTGATTTCCCTAGCAAAGACTTCATACACCAAGAAACATAAAAAATCTTAACATACTTAGTATTGAAGTTCGAGAAGATCTTGTATCTTGGATCAATTTCTCCATCTCTACTTCAATGTTCATAGCTATTATTGCCTCATTCTCTCTCTTGACCCAATTTTCAACCTCTGAAATTTCATGCTGAATAGGAAGCGAGACTAACTTATGGAATACCTCCTTCAAATCCCTAGCCTCTTTTTGGACGCATGACATATGGGTTTGACGATACCTTCTCTACTGACTACACGTTCAACCTCGACTTACTATTCTGCAAGTGATACACTTGAATTTTTTATCCAAAAAAGAAAACCACAATCTCCTTCCTATATCTAATATGAGATCCCTTGCTATTAGAGCACCCTCACTATCTGTTTTATAGAGTTCTCTTTCAAGGGAATTTTTTCCACTTAACTGCTGCATGGAAACCAAGATAAGGTCTAAAGTAAGGTTGGATTCAAGTGCATTATATTTCTTCTAGTTGTCTTCCTCCATAATTTTCCAACACAAGGGAGCTATACTTCTGAACATCACCATCACCATGAGATGGGTAGCCATTGCTTCCATGTCATGCCAATTTCCTTTTGATATTTTCTAGTTACAACCATCTCCCAAATTCATTGAAAAAATAAGTGCCATGTACTCTGATCAAACCCCTTGATTTTAGTTATCTTTGTGTTTTCTATGTATCACCTCCTCCCTAACAGATGTTGCCTATGTGGGGAGGCTTGGATATCACTTCTATTTGGAGGCATGGATCTCGCCTTTATTGGGAATCGTGGGTGGTAGGCATGGACACATTTCTCAACATAACCCATGGAATAATCTCTCTCTCTCTCTCTCTCTCTCTCTCTCTCTCTCTCTGTATATATATATATATATATATATATATATAATTTTAGAAGGAAAAAAATAAAATTTCATTGTAAAAATTCCAATTAATATCCTATTAAATACAGAGAAAAAACAATTTGAGAAATTGATACAATACTTTCTACATGATGTTCAGAGTAATCAATGGTTTGAGCTAATCTTTTCATATAATCTACATAATATATAATAAGTGATATAAAATACTTGGGGCATAATTATATTTGATAATTGAAAATAGAACATACAAGTTGTCACAAATATTAAAATCCACAAAAAAAATATGCGGTAAAAGTAAAAATGACCAAAAATCTAATTTTTTTTGGAGATGAAACTTCATTTAAAAAATGTAGAGAGAATAACATGCTAGTTTTTATTCTAACACACACACACACACACACACACACACAAGTGTTATCCTAACACCTATAGGAATATCATTATGGGGAGACTGTGTTGGTGAAATTTGTCTCGATGTTTTAAACCCTACATGCAGGTCCATCTTCAGGAGATAAAGGCTCACAATTTTCTTATCTAATAATGGATATGTGTGTGTGTATGTATAAGTATCTTTTAATAATACCATTGTGAGCTTAAGTCACTGGCTAATCATTGATATTATTGGTATCTTTTAATAATACAATCGTGAGCTTAAGTCAATGGCTAATCATTGATATTATTGGATCATTAATAATTAATTATTATTGTTTTGACTTTTATTATTAGTGAAAGAGGATCTACGGTGTTTTCTTATGGCTCATACAATGGGAAACCATGCTTCCTTTAATTTCATGCCATCATCAATGTTGAAATATTGGTCAATACTGAGGGGGGGGGGGTGAATCATTATTATAAATTTTATCAATTTAATACCACTTTTAATTTACTCATTAAAACACATAATCAACAATAACACATAGAACACAAATTTATCGTGGAAGCCCAAGTGGGTAAACCGTAATAATTCCTATTACTGCAAAATTGTTATTTACAAATAGTTTTTGCTTGCTGCTACAGGCAATGATGGTATTATACCCTATTTACAAGAAAATAATAGAAGGAGGATAAACCTCTTGTTTTGTCAGCTACAATTGATAGGATGCTACTACATCCAATTTACCAGCTTCTGCTGGAAGGAGGCTACAACCCCCTACATGCATGTTGTCTTCCCTAGCTCCACCCTACCACCCTAATATGTTTTTAGTAATCTTCTATATTCCTTTACCCTTTAATCTCTGTCAGACTCATTGGTCTCTGCTTCTTCTTCTATGATCAGGACCCTAGAGACAATTTCTCTCACTCATCCCTCTGTGTATAAATACCTTCATGTTTCCTGCTGACGCATCTCTTCACCATTGTGCCATTTCATTTTTCAATTGTACCACTTCATGAGAGATTGATTCCTCATTATATTTATGAGTTATAGAGTTATCTACCTCCGTCGAGATTCTCCAGAACAACTAAAACAACTCCATGTTAACCAATTTACTTTTTATTCTTCCAGTCTTGTTCTTTTGCAATCTCTATTTAAGCAATCATCTTGAGTCATTGATCTCATTTCAGGATTTTTCCTGACAGTAGATCTGAGATAAAAATTGAATAGAGGATATGCTACTTTTTCCAAATATCATTCCACGATTTCCTCTCTTTGCACCAATCATTCCACACCGTTGATCTTCTTCGAGCTCTCTGTGACTGTTGCTCTGAGATGAAAAGAAGATATCGGATATATGAATTTTTCCAAATATCATTCCAAAATTTCCTCTTTTTGAACCAACCTTTCTGCACTGTCAATCTTTTTCAAGTTCTATCATAATCGTCGAGATTCTGTATTGCGGACTTTGGATTGTGACTTTTTTAGCATGTCATTTCAAGATTTTTGCTTTCTGCCATTTTTTCTTCTGCATTGTCAATATTATGCGGTTATTTTTCAGACCGTCGACCTTTCAGATTTCGGGTAGTGGAACTGTGAGATTTCCCAAACTCTTTTCATGATTCTACACCTTCCACTTTTCTTCTGAACCGATGATTTCTTTGCAGGTTCACTCCTAGCCGTCGATCTATGATCTAATGTGGATTGCGGATCCTCACTTTTATTTGTGCGGAAATCATTCAGCACTGTAGATTTCCTTGCGGATTAAATCATAACCATTGATCTACAATCAAATGTAGATTTGTGGATCTTCCCTTTTCTTTATGCAAAAATCATTCTTTGTCGTCGATCTTTCCAAAATCGGCTTCCACATTTCTCTCGTCTGATCTAAACCATCCACATTGTAAGTAAAATATTTCTTAATGAAATTTGGCACCCATCCAGAACATTAACTAGATTACTAGTTAATCTACGAAATCCCTTGAGGGACGTCGAATCTAGATTTGGTCGAATCAACGGTGGAATCCAAATGTATTACATTGTATTTGATGGAAATTTCACTCCCATGATAAACCTCACAACTTCTCCCAGCGAAATCATTGACGGTCATTGATCTGTTTCAATGATCAACCTTATCCTTCAAGATCCGTTAGCTTCCATCAACAATGGACTCCAAATAGAAAAAGATGTTTGAATTAAAATTTTACACCCATCTCAGCAGTTAACTCACCTGCTAGTTGAATTTGCAAAATCCATGAGGACCGTCAGATATAGATCGACTATGGACCTCAAATATCATAAGGCATATTTTATTCCAAATTTCACACACATCGGGATTTTATTAATCCGCACTAGTTATCCCTATCAAATACCTGGAATTCGTTTATCTGATTCAACTATCAGCCTCGTCTATTGATCTTAAACTCTTTCATGGCGATTACTTCTGAATTTCATTGTCAATTCACGTTTTTGTCCTCCTCGCTATTTAATCAGCGAAATTCATTTTGACCGTAGATATTTAGCACTCTCCAATATCTAGCACACGATCTCCAATCGTGAGGATTATTTAATTTAGGAAATGTTGGGTTATCTCTGGTATAACTCCAACTTGCGAAATCCATCTTCAACCATGGATTGTGAAATCCATCTTATGTCTGATCTATGGATCTTCCATTGCTTGCTTTGCAAATCTTTCTCATGTCATCGACCCTGTTACTGATTTTCCTTTGTCATTGTTGAACTCCTTTGACATCAAAGATAATCCATGTAATGGATCCTTTGTCTTTTACTTATTTCATCCTGCTACATGTTGATTTGTTATTCCTTTGTCATTCGTGAACTCCTTCTACATCAATGGAAACTATATTCTCAACAATATCCACCTTTGGAATTGATAACAACATCTAAACATTCTCCCCCTATAACATCCCTAAAATTTCATAAATAAAAAAAGAAAAAAAATTATTTACTAAAATACTGCTGGTAACTTTCAAAGTTCCTAGGAAATAATTTTGAGAGATGTTAAACTTCCTAATTCTTCCCAATATTTATGGGCTTGTATTAGTTTATATCATTAACATGCTTTATTTGTGAATTCTTATCAAAATTACGTCATGCATTCTAGTGACACTATTTTGTAACAAAGATTGGCTTAAAGACTCTGCTTGTCTTTTCTTCAGTTTGCTTAACGTATTTTTAGTTTGTTTCACCCATGAGCTGTAAAAAGGAAAGGGTCTTAGTATTACTTAGTCATTATGACTAATGCACAAACTTTTCTTTCCCCTTTTGCAGGTGGGTGAGATCACCCTTAAAAGTTTTTTGTTGAAGTACTCCCCTTTGCTAAAAAGAAAATAAGCAATAAGGAGAAAAAGATCATCCTTAGATGATAAAATAACCTAACTATAATCTATCACTTAAAATTCATAAGAATCTATCCTTAGCATGCAATAATTCTACCCTAAGCATATACTACATGCCCAAAATCAAGCCATATGCTTGGCTTACCCTCTCAGATTTGGTTAAGACATATCATAAGCAATATATAATAAACCATGGTATAAACTCTCTAGCGGGCAATGGTATGCATATGATTTTGGTTTTGACATTTGAAACGAAGATTATAATCAAAATGTGGTCAGTGTTATACAAAGGAGGGGTCATAAATCCATTCACATGCATGCCATGTGGATTTAATAAAACCTCCAGTTGTCGGCAGAAAGACAGGGTGAAAAACCCTAGGGTTTTAATGTGACATGAAAGCCATGTCTTTTCCTTTAGTGGGTCTTTTTCTGGTGTTAGTTTTCCTTCTGCACTGACATTTGATCTTGGGGTGCTTGTCTGTGTTAAACCTCTATGCGTGAACAGAGAAGGAGGAGCCTCTCTTGTTACTTCCCGAGCCAGTACAACATTGCTCAACTCACAAGTGGAGAAGATAAGCCTTGTCCTCATCTGGTTGGAAACGTGATTGCTAAGAAGGTAATATGCTTCTTTCTTACTATCTTTAATATTTTATTTTCTTGTATCAAGTTTAAAAATGTTTATAGTTTAAATTTCTTATATCATGTAATGTGAAGGAAATGACAGGAATGTCTCTCTGCAGCAATGGTGTGGGTTAAGGACTGGCCAAGGCGATCCTTCAGTCGGTAAGACTAAGGCTTTACCTTTCAAAGCTCTGTGGTTGGACCCTTGTGCATTTATCAAGAGCATTAGGGTTTTTCACTACGTCTATTATCTATATGAAAGTGATAAGTTTACATAGGAGAACTTGATACTGTAAGGGTAGATTTTCAGTCTTCGGTGGAGTCGGATGACTATGCCACTTTTGTAAATAAGATGGTTTTGTATCTCTGTTTTGATTTTCTACTATTATTTTAATATGGTAATGCCTATTAGTTTTGTATGACCCCATGAGGGCTTTATATCTTGAATGATTCTAAAGTATTCATTTCTTCCACACTGAGTTGGTGGCCATGAGTTTCTTTTACTCTGTAGCATTCATGTTTGGTCTAAAAATCCACTATCACAGCTTTGTTACTGGTTTTGATATTAAAGAATATATTATGGAGATCCGTGAGTGTTTGTATAAAATTCTTGATTTGTTTATCAACTAGATGTTGAGTTTAAGATGCATTTATATTTATTTCCTGGTAGGTTTGGTAATTTTCTGTTACAGATTATTATAAGTGACCATGAGACCATTATACCAGCCTGTGTGTAATTTTAATAAGGGCCAAAGGCCACTATTTATTGTTAGCAATGTTTTTGTCTATAAACTAAACGACCAATAATGGTTTTCACATCTACACTTCGCCAAAGGAAATAGTGTAACTTCATTCTATAACCCACATAAGTAGTTATGGGAATACTATTTCTTATTTTACTGTCACGATGTTTGATTAATAGATGAGAATTAGGGTTAAACTATAAGATAAATTGAGGTTCCCGTATCTTTTTATAAATACCCTAAATATTTCCATGAGTCATTTGACATTATAATAATCATACAATGTCATTTTTACTGTTTATAGAAATTATTTTATGATTTACAAAGATAGATAAACCTAGGGCTTGTGGTCGTGGCATGCTTTATCCCGTACTGTAAGATTTTGAGACAAGGGCCGTAAAGCCTCTATTAGAGTTAACTACTGTAAATATTTTTAAAGAGACTCTATGAGGGCATACATAATGTCATGTAGACCTTTCTTTATTTAAATCTTTGTTGTAAATGATCTTCTCCTATCTCTGGTCTGTTTGTTAGTTTCTTTTATAGTTTATAAATACTTATGATATTGTGGTGTCTATATTTAGATAAGGCCATAGCGCCATAGTTTGTAAATTAGGCTCTTCTTAAAATAAAATATTATTTTTAGAAGTAAAACATTAAGCCCTAAGGCTGTCTATAACTTTATTTTGAAAGCATAAAGGTGCAGATCATAACGCTAACCTGGCCTTGAGCTTGTAACTAGCGCTATGGTCTATCAACAATCTTGATTTGGTGCTAGTAGTTTGTTTTAAGAAACTGTATGCATTTTTTTTAAATCTGTGGAACCTAACTCAGTTAATGTTTAGACTCTAAAATGTTCTAAACTCTTTTCAACTGAATCTATGGTTGGAAAGAAGAATCCATATCTCGGCCTTTCTGGGACTAGATCTAAAACTGGGATTTATTATAAATTATTAACTTTATTTCTGTACAAGCTTACATTATATTAATTTACAGATTCCTTTTCTTTAAATATAATAAAATGATGTAGTTGTTAACTTATTTATAAGAACCTTTCACAAAGGAAATACAGATAGGAAAATAAACAGAATAATAGTTTCTCTTAACAGCTTCCATATCTAGAGTACCTAACATATCCAATCATTCCATTAAAGATACTGAACATAATTCAAATAAATAAACATATTCAGAATTAAATAACAGTTGAATAGGGATGATATGCAGAAAAGGGGACAAACACCCAAAGGATACAATACCACCCAACCTTCTCTTAAAGCAAGCAATAATTACTTGCTTAGGACCCCCGATCCTATTCACTAAATGACTAGGATGAAGAACTCTACCACACATCAAACTTACTCTAACTTAGCACTCAGTAGAAGACTTATCTTATCAAATAACTTTATCTATCCCCCCATCAAATTCCTTGTGTGCCTGACTTTTCAGTTTGTAGTAGTCGCAAGGTTCATTCCCTTAAAATCAGAATGAGTAGTGAGCCTCCTGCTCAATTTGATGGTTTATATAATATTTCCTCGGTATTTGGTTCAGTTTTTGAATTAAATGAGCTACCAGCTTAGTTCCCCCTTTTAGGGAACATGACCATTTTTTAGGGGTTATGCTCATGCAACAGCTAGAAAGTGAAACACTAGTGCTACCACTTGTCATCCATCCTTCTACAGTTGCTCCTTCCTCTTAGTGGGTTAGTGAACACTAATTTAAAAATATCCCTTGGATAGGTGTATCATTGATTTAATTATTAAAGTAAATAATTCTTCAATTATAGTCATCCTGTTAGAAAATAGGACCGCAGAGCAATAGCACATATACAATCAAATCATTAAACAAGACACAAAACACATTAAACACATTACAGAGAGACACAGATATAATGTGGTTCACCCAAATGATGGGCTACATCCATAAAGAAATTGCCAGTCCTTTTATTACAGTCCAGAGAGATGAAGGGATACATCCTGCAGCAAAACCACTGCACTTCCTTTTCACGCTCTCACAATATCTCCCACACAATCACAGAGATTGTTTACAATACAAAATAATACCATACATAGTTGTGTTACGATGCTTCCTTTTATAGGGGAAATACCATGGGAAAATACTACGGTCAACCCAATACCATGGGTCCGCAAAATTGTTGGCTAACACACATCCCCAAACCCTAAGGCAGGGAGAATGAGTGTACATTCCACCTATGTTACAAACATGACTGAATAATATCTCTGGATCTGGAATATCAGGCTTCACAACCAACAATCTCCCACTTGGAGACTGATCACAACAACTCCATCGCTACTGCACTTGTTGGACTATGCTTTGGACCTTGGACTTGGAAAATTTATTATTTTCACCTTCATGCTTGAAGGCCAACAGAAACTGAGCAGGAACTCAATTTCTCTTTGGTTACTTCCTTTGTCAACATGTCTGCAAGATTCTGGCTAGTATGCATCTTTTCCAGTTTTAACAGTTCTTCATCTATAACAGATCTTATGAAGTGGTACTTAAGATGTATATCTTTAGTATTTGACTAAAATTATGATTTATTTGCAAGATGAATGGCATTCTAGCTGTCATTATACAACTTACTATTCTCGTAGAGTCTTACCCAATTCTTCCATGAACCTCTGAAACCAAATAATCTCCTTACTAGCATCTGTAGCAGCAACATACTCTGCTTCCATTGTTGAAAGTGCAACAACCTGTTGCAATTTTGAAATCCAACTTACTATTGTTCCACCCACAGTAAACACATACCATATGGTGGTCCTCCTACTGTCTTTATCACTAGCCATATCTGCATCAACATATCCTTATAGAACAGTGTCTGAACTCCAAAACATAATGCATGTGAAGTGGTACCTCTCAACTACCTGAGAATCCATTGTAGTCCTTTCCAATGCTCTTTACCTAGATTATTCATATACATGCTCACAACTCCCACTGCATGTGCAATATCTGGTCTTGTGCATACCATGGCATACATCAAGCTTCCAACCGCTGATGAATAGGGAATCTTAGACATGTAATCTGTCTCTTCCTGTGTCTCTGGAAACATGTAATCAATTTTTTTCGCCACATGGCATTAACGAATTGACTACATGACATGAACGGATTGACTGTGTTTGTAATAGAGACAAATTTCACTCAGACTATGGTTGAGATGAGGAAATTTAGAGTTATATTGAATAAATGAAGTTAAAATGGTAATTTTTTTTCAGGAAGAAAAAGCCTGTCCTTGATATTCTTATTAGGAATCAAAGGGCATTGATAACACCCACCCAAAAAAGGTTTACATCACAGATAAATATACTGAAAATTGTCTGTTCTGGAGAGAAACACATCTAGTCCCTGCCGGGGGGAGTGGCATGCAATAGAAAGTGTATATTCCCATCAGGAATCTGTCTCATCATATAAAATATCTAGATCAGTCAGCCCTATTTATCGTGAACCAAGGGGATCAGATCTGCGGTCCAAAAAATCCACTCATGTAGTGACACATCAAGTAACCAAAGAGAGAAGAATCTTCCTGATAATCATTGATTAAAAGAGCTGAAATGAGTCACAAGTGACCAAAAGGTCATCTAAAAATTCTGAAAAATAGCCAAAACCTGGATCAAGAGTGAGAGCTATTTTTGAAAGACTGTCTGCAATCCGGTTGTGTTCACGATAGATGTGACTGAAAGCCAGATCATGGAAGCTTGTAATAAGCTTTTGTGATTCCCTGCACCAGTGAAAGAGGTTTGGTGGGGTGATAGCAATGATACCTTTGGCCCAGTTGATGATGACTTGTGAGTCACCAAAAATATGGACTAGTGGAATTCCCATCATTTGGGAGGTGTGTAGAAAGGCCCATAAACCCAATAGTTCTTCCTTAGTATTGGATCCACTTCCGACCCCCAGCGCGAAATCCAGATGATGATTCTTATTGAGAAACAGACTATATCCAACACCTGTAGTAGAAGAAGTAGAGGCACCATTGAAAAAGACACATGGATAAATCATACAAGGACCTGGACCAATCTGTCTTGTCTTTTTTCTTTTGCTGTCCTTAATGACAGGCCTAGAGGAAGTCAGTTGTGCAGCATTCAAGATCTGATGGTAGATACCCATTACTGTCACCTTTTTCCCCTAAAAAATAGCCTTATTACATGTTTTCCAGATGGCCCAATAAATATGATGAGGGATGTGTCTAAGAACAGAACCACGAGGGTATACAGAAACCCAAAAATCCAATAAATCTGTTATTGCATCAGCTTCAGGAGGAATATAAAGCTAGAGATGATCACTAATAAGCCCTCGAATGCTAATCCATATTGGACAGCGAGAGAAGAGATGGAGGACTGACTCCTCATTTTTTAAACATAAAAACAAATGCCAGGACCCTGCTTACCCCTTTTCTGGAGATTATCCCAAGTGAGAATCCAATTTCTCAGCACCAGCCAAGTAAAACATCCAATTTTGCATGGCAGGGATCTAGTCCAAAGTGATAATAATACACGATTCCCAAGTACTGGCCTAGAAGAGTTCACGAGACAGTCATAAGCTCTTTCTGCCAAAATCGATCCATCTTTTTTATTGAAATCCCAAAACAAAGTATCAGGTACATCTGTGAGACGTATACCATTAAGGTCCAAAGCTCGAGTATACATATTCCAAGTTTCTTTCCATTCCCCATCAAGAAGTAATTCTTCCATAGAGTACCAATAGTGGTGGGCATCTGGCAAGGAATTGTGAGCCTGAGCGAGGGATTTAATATCCAGATCTTCAAGATAAGTTCTTAACCCTTCAGGAAGGAGGAAAGAGTGAGGGTTACCAATCAGAGGGTCTACACCGATCAGTATATCTCTTCCATTCCCCACCTTCCATGCAAGATGACGACCCAACCAAGGTATAGTCTGAATGAAACCCCTCCAGAATGCTGATACTCCATGGGTGCTGAAATTTTCACTACGTAACCAGTCTACCACAGAGGTCTCCTTCAAGTACTTGGCAGTAAGGACACGGTGCCAGAGACTATCACAAAAGAGTACCCCCCAAAATGTGTTGAAGCGAAGTGCTATACTAAACCAAAGGAAATTCTTAATCCCCCACCCTTCAAATTTCTTTGGCCAGGAGAGATCGGACCATCACGCAAGGTGAAATCGGCGAGAGGTATCAGAGGAACCCCACAAAAAGGAAAAGGTTATACTTCTGAGTTTTTGCAGAGTTGAGGCCGGGATAGGAGCAAGACCCATCCAATAAACCGGTATGCTGGATAGAATAGACTGCATAAGAATCAACCTACCACCCAGTAAAAGCATCTTATGGGTCCAAAGGCTGATTTTTTTTTCAAACTTTTGTATCAGCCAATCCCAATCCCTGGTTCTATATCCAAGTGGCTTGATGTAGAAACCGAGGTAGTTGAAACCTGAAGAGATAGGGAGCTTTTGGTAGGGAATAGATCTGGAAAGGAGCAAGAGATCCGAGCTAGGAATATTGTTGTGAAGAAAGACCGATTTTCCCATACTGATAGACATACCGGAGGCTTTGCAGAAAGTGTCCAGGTTGACATCAAAAGATGCCCATTCTTGCAGTGTACCCAAGCCCAAGAGGACAACATCATCCACAAAAAGTAGATGAGATAGAGCAAGTGTAGGAGAAATTTGAATACGTCTTATAAGGCCATTGCATTGAGCATCTGCAATTAAAAGACTGAGTCCTTCGATAACAAGGATAAAAAGCAGGGGAGAGAGAGGACAGCCTAGACGTAATCCCCTGGAGGCCGAAAACAAATTGGAGGGGGTTCCATTGATCAATACAGCAAAGGTGGCGGATGTGAGGCAGCCCATAATCCAGTTGACAGTCTGAAGGGGAGCACCAATTTGGATGAGGATGAGGCGGATATAAGTCCAATTGACCCTATCAAAGGCTTTGATCAAATCTAATTTGAGAATGAAGGAACAAAGATTTTTTGTTTTGATGGAATGAAGAGACTCCTGTACAATACCGATAGGTTCAGTGATTTTCCAGTTCTTAAGAAACCCATATTGTTCCTGGGAGATACATGATTCCAAATAGGGTTTGATTCTGACTGCAATTACTTTGGAGATAAGTTCGTACAGGAGATTACACAAGGATATGGGTCTGTAATCAGCAAAGGACTGAGGATTGTCTCTCTTGGGGGTCATAGCAATGAAAGTGGAGTTGAGAGAGGTGGGGATCAAGCCAGAGACTCTGGTAAAATCAACAACAGAAAGAAGCTCCTTCTCGAAAAGGTCAAAAAAGTGTAGGTAAAACTCAATGGGCCAACCATCCGGCATTATTTCTGTGGTGAGGAGGGTTGTTGGGATAATGTGCGTTGAATAAGGTTTATTAGTGCTAAATAAAACAAATCTCATTTTATAGAAACTTCCAACTCTTAGAAGATATTTATATTATTTATTCTTTTCCGACTATGACATTAACATAGTTTTAAAGAAAGAAACTATTAAACCATTGACCGATTTTTCGTATGTAAAACATTCAATCCGAGCCAAAGCTTTAGTGAAGTAGACATTTCTATATTTTATTTAAAAAATATTTTATCTAAACTTTGCACTTTTGAATATGTTTATATAATTTAATCTTTTTTGACTGTGACATCAACATAATTTGGACGAACTAAAGCATTCAAAACCACGTGACATTAGAATATTGACTGAATTTTGATAAGGATGTTTATATGTTGTTTATGCAATGAGGAAGCTGAATCTCTGGAGCATTTTTTTGTCAATTTCCTATATGTGAAAGAGTTAATTTGTGGACTCAATAGTCTATATGATGTGAACTTACATTGGAATACCCATACCCTTTTGGAAAATCTCTCCTACTGGGTTACTAAGGGAGGATCTTTACAGTACCTGCCTCCTTTTCTTATCTGGAACATTTGGAAGGCTACGAACCGAAAGTTATTTGAATATCTGTCTACTAATTTGGCTGGCCTATTACATATCATTTATGATGAGGTTAATACTTATACTTATAAATCACCTCAGAAACATAGGAATAAAATACGGAACATAGGAAAGCCTCCTACCGCTAAATTTCCTATGGTTTTCTTTGATGGAGCTGCAGCAAAATACATTGGTGGAGTAGGTTTATGTATTTGGTTAAATGATCACCATCTGTTGGCTTTTAAACTTTGATGTGGGTGCAACACAAATACTAGAGCAGAACTTTTAGCACTCTGGGCATCATTACGGGTTTCCAAGGATATTGGTTTTCCTTACCTACATATCTTTGGTGACTCCTCTATGATTATAAATTGGGAAAATAGGGAATCCATCGTTGATATGGTGAACCTTGAGGCTTGGTGCTACAACACCAGATTTCTCATGTCCTCTTTCACCTGGGTGGATTTCAGTCATGTCTATAGGGAACATAACAAGAGGGCAGATATCTTATCCAAGGAGGTATTGTTTTTGGATTCTTGTCATCTCTCACTTACAGAATATTATGATGATGAGATTATTGGGGAAGACTCCTTTCAAATTTTTTAGAATATGCTCATTGTAATTCAGCTCATTATGTCATGATTTCTTGAGAAAAATTTTGGTACTGCCGAGCAGCTGTTACAGGTTTTTGAGAGTTACACACCTGCTTGGATAAGATATCTGGGCTCTTGTTATTTTCTTTATGGACATATTTGACTGATATTTTGCATTGCTCACTTATGAGAGGACTCTTTTGTATTGATACCCAGGTGCTTGTCGTTAACCACACAGCTTGGGTTTTGTTTTGACTGTTTTGTACTGATTATGTAATTGCTATATTTCTGATCTGTTTTGACCCTTTGGGGGTATGTTAAGTGGAATGAATATGTAAAGGTTACCTTTGATACAATAGTATATCAAGGAACTATTTTTTTCGACTGAAAAAAAAGGATGTTTATATGCTTTAATCTTTTCCGATTGTGACATCAACATAATTTGGGCGAAGTAAAGCATTCAAAACCACATGACATTAGAATATTGACTCAATTTTGATAAAGAAACCCTTCAGTCTGAGACGTAGTCTTAAGTGAATAAACCTTAAGTGAATCTGACAATCACATGATTAGGGGCGTGCCATGACTGACTCAAAATATTTTTACCTTATTGAAAATGTTTTAGATAATTATTTTTTAATCATTAAATTATGTCGAGTAGTGTTAGGAAAGTTAATTTTTAAAACAAATACAATTTGTAGCATTTTAACATAGAAATCCATGAGTAAACGTTTTTATTAAAAAATTTCTTGAGTTCCCATGTCTATAAAAGTTATCATATCTAGAGGAAACCTAACTAAGTAGAAAGTAGTGATCATCATAAATTGACATAAGCATGCTCTATTGCCCATTTGGAAACTTCTCCTTAAATACCATACTAATAGTCTCCTTTGCTACTGGGATGAGTTCCCCCCTTAGCCTCATCATTACCTTGGTTATCATACGAAGTTTGGAACCTACCGGATGAATCTGCTCCTATGTCTCATCAAGCTGCAACATAATCTCTTTTTGCTCCTTCTACTAGTGATTTCCCTAGCAAAGACTTCATACACAAAGAAAGAGAAAAAATCTTAACATACTTAATATTGGCGTTCGATAAGATCTTGTATCTTGGATCAATTTCTCCATCTCTACTTCAATTTTCATAGCTATTATTTCCTCATTCTCTCTCTTGACGCAATTTTCAACCTCTGAAATTTCATGTTGAATAGGAAGCTAGACTAACTTATGGAATACCTCCTTCAAATTCCTAGCCTCTTTTTGGACCCATGACATACGGGTTTGACCATACCTTCTCTACTGGCTACACGTTCAACCTCGACTTACTATTCTGCAAGTGATACACTTGAATTTTTTATCCAAAAAAGAAAACCACATTCTCCTTCCTAGATCTATTATGTGATCCCTTGCTATCAGAGCACCCTCACTATCTGTTTTATAGAGTTCTCTTTCAAGGGAAATTTTCCACTTAACTGCTACATGGAAACCAAGATAAGGTCTAAAGTAAGGTTGGATTCAAGTGCATTATATTGCTTCTAGTTGTCTTCCTCCATAATTTTCCAACACAAGGCAGCTATACTTCTGAACATCACCATCACCATGAGATGGGTAGCCATTGCTTCCATGTCATGCCAGTTTCATTTTGGTATTTTCTAGCTACAACCATCTCCCAAATTCATTGAAAAAATAAGCGCCATGTACTCCGAGCATACCCATTGATTTTAGTTATCTTTGTGTTTTCTACGTATCACCTCCTCCCTAACAGATGTTGCCTATGTGGGGAGGCTTGGATATCACTTTTATTGGGAGGCATGGATCTCATCTTTATTGGGAATTGTGGGTGGTATGCATGGACACATTTCTCAACATAACCCATGGAATCTATCTATCTATCTATCTATCTATCTGTATGTATGTATGTATGTATGTATGTATGTATGTATGTATGTATGTATTTAAATAATTTTATAAGGAAAAAATAAAATTTCATTGTAAAAATTCCAATCAATATCCTATTAAATACAGAGAAAAAACAATTTGAGAAATTGATACAATACTTTCTGCATGATGTTCAGAGTAATCAATAGTTTGATCTAATCTTTTCAAATAATCTACATAATATATAATAAGTGATATAAAATACTTGGGGCACAATTATATTTGATAATTGAAAATAGATCATTCAAGTCATCACAAATATTAAAATCCATAAATAAAAATTTGCAGTAAAAGTAAAAACGACCAAAAATCTAATTTTTTTGGAGATGAACCTTCATTTCAAAAATGTAGAGAGAATAACATGCTAGTTTTTATTCCAACACACACACGCACACATACACACACACACAAACACACGCAGACACATAAGTGTTATCCTAACACCTATAGGAATATCATTATGGGGAGACTGTGTCGGTGAAATGTTTCTTGATGTTTTAAACCCTACATGCGGGTCCATCTTCAGGAGATAAAGGCTCACGATTTTCTTATCTAATAATGGATATGTGTGTGTGTATGTATATGTATCTTTTAATAATACCATCGTGAGCTTAAGTCGCTGGCTAATCATTGATATTATTGGTATCTTTTAATAATACAATCGTGAGTTTAAGTCAATGGCTAATCATTGATATTATTGGATCATTAATAATTAATTATTATGGTTTTGACTTTTATTATTAGTGAAAGAGGATCTACGGTGTTTTCTTATGGCTCATACAATGGGAAACCATTCTTCCTTTAATTTCATGCCATCATCAATGTTGAAATATTGGTCAATACTGAGGGGGGGTGGGGGGTGAATCAGTATTATAAATTTTATCAATTTAATACCACTTTTAATTTACTCATTAAAACACATAATCAACAATAACACATAGAACACAAACTTATCATGGAAGCCCAATTGGGTAAACCACAAAACTTCCTATTACTGCAAAATTGTTATTTACAAATAGTTTTTGCCTGCTGCTTTAGAAAAGGATGGTATTACACCTTATTTACAAGCAAATGATAGAAGGAGGATAAAATCCCCTATTTTCTCAGCTACAACTGACAGGATGCTACTACACCCAATTTACCAGCTTCTACTGGAAGGAGGCTACAACCCCCTACATGCATGTTGTCTGCCCTAGCGCCACCCTACCACCCTAATATGTTTTTAGTAATCTTGTATATTCCTTTACCCTTTAATATTTGTCACACTCATTGGTCTCTACTTCCTCTTCTATGATCTGGACCCTAGAGACAATTTCTCTCACTCATCCCTCTGTGTATAAATACCTTCATGTTTCCTGCGGACGCATCTCTTCACCATTGTGCCATTTCATTTTTTGATCGTGCTTCTTCATGAGAGATTAATTCCTCATTATATTAATGAGTTATAGAGTTATCTACCTCCGTCGTGATTCTTCAGAAAAACTAAAACAACTCCCAGTTAACCAATTTACATTTTATTCTTCCAGTCGTGTTCTTTCACAATCTCTATTTATGCAATCATCTTGAGTCGTTGATCTCATTTCAGGATTTTTTGTGATAGTAGATTTGAGATAAAAATTGAATAGAGGATATGTTACTTTTTCCAAATATCATTCCACAATTTTTTCTCTTCGCACTAATCATTCTGCACCGTTGATCTTCTTCGAGCTCTCTGTTCCCATTGCTCTGAGATGAAAAGTAGATATCGGAGATGAGAGGACCTCTTCAAGATCTCTACTGCATACTTCCCTTTTCTGAGGGAGATTCCATCTGGATTCTGCCACACCTCCATGCCTATAAATTAGTGCATCATACACAAGTCCTTCATTTTGAACTCGACAGCAAGCTTCCTCTTTGTATCATGTTGGAGCAGGGTCCCGCAGCTACAGAAGAAGCTGCTAGTTTTGGCGGAAAGATAAGTTTTGGCGGAAAGAAGTTAAGACAGAGCTACGACGCCGTAGCACGTTTCCAACTGGAGAGTAGAGCCAGAAACCATGACTTTTAAGATAGAAAAGTCAAGAAGGAAACGGTACCTGAGCGGCCGAGAAGAGAGAGCTCAACCACTGCATTGAAGGCAGCGGCGGAAGACAGGAGGGCTCAGTGACCCTCATAAAGGAGAAGGAGCAATGAGGCTGAAGCATTGAAGGCGAAGGGTAGAAAAGCGAAGCGGTACATAGTACCCATTATCAGTGCTGGGAAGCATGGAAGACTGCAGAGAGCTGTGGTGTGACGGAAAGCGGCTACCTCAAGTACAGATATGGCCGACTGTCACTAAGTTAGGTTTTGGGTTACTGTTGGGACAGGCCCACAGTGTTGTAATGGAACGACCTTCAGGATGCCTATATAAGAATGTATTTTGTATTGTAAAAGGGTTGGTTGGGTGGTTGGTGGGTCGAAGAACTAGCTAGTCATTTTGTTAGTAGCGTTTTGCAGATTATTAGACCGTTGTAAAAGCCTAGCTCTGGTTTTGTTATTAGCGGTAGCAATCTTATGGTAACCAGTAGCTGGCTTATAGAATATGTATGTAAAGATCCGTAGGGATCAACAGAGAGGGAATAGTATATTGTAGGAGAGCAATATAGAGAGAAAAGAGATCTAAGAGAGAAGATCTTAAGCTGCATATGCGGTGCAGCAGAACTGTGTTTTACCTTCCCCTGAGCTATAATAAAACACAATTCTGTGGACATAACTTCCATCCTGGAGGTGAACCACGTTAAAATCAGTGTTATGCGATTGGTTTATGTGTTATGTTTACTTATGCATTTCTCAGTCAGTTCATGGAATTTGTTTAGAGTTAATGAATGAATGTGTTAATCAGTTCACTGCAATATAGAAGGATATATATATAGGTTAACATCTTGGCATGCTGTCTATGGTTCATTTATGCATTGCGTACAACAGTTTCTATTGCCGTATCGAACAGACTTGTATGTTAAGTCTTGCACGTCGACATGAGCAACGCTAAGTGCACTAAACCGCGGAGGTAGGATATCACAGAGAGGTGATACCACACTGGCAAAGAAGCTGCGGTGCACGATACCACAGGTGAACGACTTAGCGTTGGGTGGGAACTGCGTGTCGCACTGTGCGCGGTGATGCAATAAGGTTGGAGATATTGCAAGAGGGAGGAAGTGCGTGCCGCAGGAAAGGATCGCGCAGAGGTATAAAGGAATATCCTACGGCTAGGAGAGCTGCGAGGCGAGGAAATCGCGCGACGCGCAGAGGAGAGACCACAGCCGGGGGAACTGCGAGCCACCAGTGGGATTGCCACAGAACCTGGTCCAAGACACTTGAATCCTTGGCCAACCCATTAGAGTCACTTCAGGTGAGACTTCAGGCCGCTTTGTGGTCTGTCGCCGAAAGGGCCAGTGATCTAGGGGTGTTGTTGGTTTATCATAGTAAACCCGGGTCTGCCCAAAGCAGCCAACAAATGGTTCCGTTGCTGGTTTTGAACAACTGAGCGCTAATGTTCTATTGGCATCCCACCAGAGAAGAGTTTCACTAGTGGCTGGATTCAAACCTAAGGGAGTTTTCCCAGAAAGAAAATCGGAGCCCTAAACTGAGCACAGAGGACTGGTTAGAAAAGCATATCACTTCAGATATACACGCTATATTCTTTGCGACCTATGGCAACGAGCTTTTCGACCGGTTATCCAAGTTGACAGATAGGAACATATTCAAGAAGAAAAGAAACATTGTCTGGACACTTGAGCTGATTCAGACTGTGCAGAACCTCGACAATTCCATTACGAGAGCAGTAGACTTCTGGCTTGTGAGTGTGCTAGGAGGATTTGTAACAGAATTTGCAGTTGACCAGAGAAAAAGCTTCAACGAGGCTGAGCGGTACTTCTTCAAAGGATATCGTGGTAAGTACCTAAAGTCCCTAAACTTGTCCATTAAGATGCTGATACATGAAAAAGGAGTAATGGACATGGTTTCAGATGAATAAGTAAAGATAGTAATGTCACAAGAGTTTGAAAGTGATTTTGATGACATTGGATGCACACGTAGTGGCAAGAAATATAAAGTAATCTTTAGCTCTCCTGTATTTGGAGATAGTTTAGACAACATTAGGCAACCGAGTCCTAGTACCACAGAAGAACCAGAGGGGGGTATCCCTTACCAGCCCTACACCCCACAGAAATAGGCCGGGACTCAGAGTAATCCCATAGGTACTCCATCCAGTAGCTCACAGACAGTACCTACTGCCACTACATCATCTTCCCCTACACTGCTGAGTGGTAGTAATCCAGTCAATCAGAACCCACTACAGAGAAATAGAATGGGAGACGATATGAAGCTACCTACCTTTAAGGGTATAGGAGCAGAGGACCCAAAACAACATTGGTTTCTATGCGAAGCTATGTGGACCACTAAAACAATCAACGACGATAACCTTAAAATTGTACAGTTGGTCACTACACTCAGAGATCGAGCTTTAACATGGTACATAAAGTATACCACAGTACCCAAGACACTTGCCCAAGTCAAGAACACCATGATTAAAGAGTTCAAGAAACCTAAGTCTGAATCTCAGTGCATTACAGAGCTCAAGGATATTAAGCAGCTACCATCAGAATTAGTATGGGACTTTGACCATAAATTCAAAGCTCTTATAGACCAAGTAAGTTTTGAGTTTGCACCGGAGCAACATAAGGAATGTTTTATCGCAGCGCTGCTCCCTCACATCAGAGTGCCATTAATGCAGCAGAAACTCTAGATGTAGGATGACGCGTTGGAGATGGCGATGAAGCTAGAAGCTTCACCCTTAGCTGAAACCAGTGCAGGCATGACAACTCTACAGAACCAGTTGGCCAACCTCATGTTACAGATACACGAACTTAAGAAAGGAAAAGAGGTTATGTAGGACATATGGTGCTTACGATGTAGAGCACAGGGTCATACCAAAGATAACTGTCCAGTCTTTGCAGAATATATAGCGTCAGGGGCCCCTAACCCCTTACCACGAATGCAAGGGCCATGGTTTGAAATATGCAAAACACAAGGACACCCACCTTAGCAATGCCCTTTGCTTCAGAAGTATGTACAGACACCTAAGAACCTATACTGTGTCTTCTGCAGTTCTGTTGGACATGATGAACAGAATTGTCGAGCTTATGATCTCATGTTAGATAGAAAACATGACATATACAGAGTCCAGTCAGAAACACAGGGTCCAGCAACAGGACCACAGCCTGATTCGACTTATGGTGGCTAGGGAGGAGGATTCAGAGGACGAGGCCGTGGAGGAGGATTTTCAAGAGGAGAGGGTTTTGGCCGTGGTCACGGACCTATCACTTGTTATAACTGCGGAGTTGTAGGACACTATGCTAGGAACTGTCAGAGCCCCACTACTACTTGTAATTACTGCAAATCTTATGATCATACCATAGAGGAGTGCCCTACCTTGATAGCTAAGATCAAAGATACTAAGCTAGTGGTACACCAGAACATCCAGCTTATTGTTGCTGAGCAGGCAGAGCCAGAACCAAGAGTCAATATTGTGACTCGTAGCGGTGCTTCCACTAGTGGGACATTGCAGGAGATTGAAAAAAACATAGGGCAGGAATGGGTGCGTAGAGCTCCTGGTAAAGCAACAGCACTCGACCTACAGAAGAATAAAGAAACATTTCATGAAGCCAAGGCTTCCTTTGATGAACCTACACAATCAAGATTGTAGGTACCACCGTTTAGGGGCGTACCGCAGCAAGCACCTCGTGGCGATAGCCCAGAACAGATACCGCAGGCTACCACATCGGGAATATGCGACGAGGATGAATCGGTAGGAAGTGTACAATCCTTCCTGCGCAGTTGCTTGAAGCTCTTGAGAAATGAAAAAGCTATCAGTGAGCTACAACGCATCATAGATCAGTGTCAACAACCTTCTCTCTCGGGCAGTGCACATCGCGTTGTTCATAATATTATAGGACATACCAGGACCGGAAGAGAGATGAAACTCACAGCACAGATTGGAGAGTTCGAAATGGATAAAGTCTTCTTAGATCTCGGATCAGAGGTGAACGTTTTAACTAAGCAGACATGGGAACATATGGGTATCCCTCAGCTAGCCATATCGCCTATCCACCTGAGATTAGCTAATCAGCAGCGAGTATCACCATTGGGTTGACTGCCACAGGTGCCAGTTGACATTGACAGAGTTTGTACTTTTGCATACTTCGAGGTTATAGAAATCATTGGCGACAGTCGACCGTATATAGCACTATTAAGTATCGACTGGGCGATTGGTAGCAAGGCTGTCATCGACCTAAAGAGAAGACAAATGACCTTTGAGGATGCGCAGATCCGGGTCATCGCCCCGCTGGATCCTTACCAAGGTCCTAGATATATCAAACCTATCCGAGCCGAGGAGGAGGCACATAACATGGATAGTCTCTACCAGGTGATTGCGAACCAGAGCGACTACATCAATCCAACCGTAGAAGGGAACATTAGTTGGCGATGCGATAGCTCATGCGCATCGGATTCCGATATTGGTCTAGAGAACTGGCAGAACAGACTTTACGAATTCTCAGCGCGTAGATGTGCGTTTATGAGTAAATCACTGCGATGGATTGGTGCAGAGATCACCGAGATTCCATCATATCATGGTCTAACAGATATTCAGGAATTCCTTGAGCAGTTTGAGCAACAGACTCCTTACGAGTAGAGAATCGCAGCTATGGACCTTGTAGTACGAGCCACACCTGCAAGATGGTGGTACGCGCATAAATAAAATATCGTATCATGGGATGATATTAAAAGATTGATGGCGATCATATTTTTGGCTGACAAAGAGTATGTCCTGCAGAAGTACACAGGAGAAACTGATCCCAGGGCACACATTCAGACATGTGAACAGAACTAGTCGGACATTCCAGAGGATGAATGGGCTCACAGATTCATTCACACATTGGACACAGTTCCAAGGAACTGGTACACAGACACCGAGTTGTGCAAGGGGACAAAAACATGGTCACTTATGATAGACAGTTTCCTACTTACCTTCACGTTTGAATCAGAACATTCAAGTGTTGCTCAGGCCCTAGACATAATCAAGATCAAGATATTCGAGAACTGTACCATCTCAGTGCAGGCTCAACCTGAGTGGACTATTCAGTTGCAAGACGCGCTTGAGTGCTATAACTTCTCAGCAAAGCCAGACAATGAAGATAAGGATGAGGATGAGGATCCTCGTAACACCAACATTCCGGAGTCAGAAGGGACTCGCGATGTTGGGGGACCATAGTTAGATATTTTAGCAATCGCCGAACCTATCAAGATTAAAAAGATCAATATTGGCACAGATGCAGAACCTAAGTTTGCCTCTATTGGAGACTATTGGAATGATAAAACAGTCGGACAGATTGCCGACTTGTTACATGACTATCAGGACCTATTTCCCACCAAGTTCATAGAGATGAAGGGAATAGTTGTAGACCTAGGAGTTATGAAGATACCATTGAAGGAGGATGCTAGACCAGTTAAGCAGCGCCCATATATATTGAATCCGCGCTACAAAGAAAAAGTAAAGGATGAAATCGATAAGATGCTAGTAGCAGGCATCATTGAGCCGGTAGAAGAAAGCGAATGGGTTAGCCCCATGGTCATCCAATAAAATAAAACAAAAGGAGACATCAGGATCTGTGTCGATCTGCGCATGCTCAATGATGCATCGCTTCACGATCCATTTCCGACACCGTTCACTGATGAGGTATTAGACAACGTGGGAGGACAGGAGGTCTACTCCTTCATTGACGGATTTTCAGGCTACCATTAGATCAGAATACATCCAAAAGATCGGTCCAAGACCACCTTTGCAACAGAATGGGGCTCGTTCCAGTATACGGTAATGCCCTTTGGTCTTAAGAATGCACCAGCTATATTTTCTAGAGTAGTAGTTGCTGTATTTAAAGAATACATTCATAAATTCTTAGAAGTATATTTTGATGATTGGACTGTATTCGGACTAATTGACAAGCATATAGGAGACTTAAGACTGATGTTAGAGAAATGTAGGCAGTACCAGATTCTCTGAACTTGAAGAAATGTATATTTTGTGCACCATTTGGTATTTTGTTGGGTCACATTGTTTGAAGACAAGGCTTGATGGTAGATCCCGTGAAGATTGCCATCATTGTAAACCTTCCAGCACCCAACTTAGTCAAGCAACTGAGGACAGTACTTGGTCATACCGGGTATTACAGAAAGTTCATCAAGGGCTATGCAAAGATTACAGCACCAATGGAGAAATTGCGCAAGAAAGATGTAAAATTCCTATGGAACGAGGAATGTCAGTAGAGTCTAGACATGCTTAAAGAGAAGATGGTTACAGCACCCATCTTAGTATTTCCTGACTGGACTAAGCCATTTCATGTACATGTGGATGCGTCTGGAATCGCATTAGGGGTTGTTTTAACACAACCAGGAGAAGGGGACATTGACCACCCCATCGTATATTCCAGCAGAAAGCTCTCAACAGCAGAAAAGAACTACACCACAACTGAAAGGGAAGGCTTAGCTATGGTGTATGCACTGCAGAAGTTTAGGCACTACCTGTTGGGTGCCCCGTTCAAGATGTTTACTGACCATTCTGCTTTAAAGTATTTTGTCAATAAGCCAGTGTTAGGGGGGAGAATCTGTAGATGGTTACTCCTCTTTCAGGAGTATGATTTTGAAATCATTGTGAAACCAGGAAAACTGAATGCAGGACCTGATCATTTGTCGCGGATAGACTCAAGAGAAGAGACAAGTAACCTAGATGACAACCTACCGGATGCACCGTTGTTCTCTATCCAGATCGCAGATGAGTACTATGCCGATATTATTCAATTCCTCACTACGGGAGTAGCACCTGATGAGTTTACTAAGCAGTAAAAGAAGCAGTTGGTTGTTAAAGCCACAGACTTCACCCTCATCGTAGGACACCTATACAAGTTAGGCCCGGATGAAGTTCTGCATAGATGTGTGATGCCGCATGAAAAATACGCTATTATCAGAGAGGCACATTCAGGAACCGCAGGAAAGCCGACTACGCAGAAAATCCTAGAGGTAGGATTATGGTGGCCTACATTGCATAAAGACACCAAGGACTTTTGCAGATGCTACAATATCTGCCAAAGGGTAGGAAAACCCTCGCGACGCAATGAAATGCTGCTGCGACCGCAGGTCACGTTGCGCGCATTTGACAAATGGGCTATAGATTTTGTGGGTCCTATCAACCCACCAGGAAAGCACACCAGTGCAAGATATATTATCACTGGAATAGAGTACCTCACCAGATGGGCAGAGGCCAAAGCAGTAAGAAATTGCGATGCTGCTACAGCTGCACAGTTCCTTTTTGAAAACATCATCAGTAGATTTGGATGCCCAGTAATTTTGATGAGTGATCAAGGCACACACTTCTTGAATAGCACTATTGAGGCACTGACAGAAGAATTCCAGATCCAGCACCATAAGAGCACTCCCTACCACCCACAGGCTAATGGTATGGTGGAGGCCTTTAATAAGATTTTAGAAAATTCTCTTACTAAGATCTGTAATAGCCAGAGGAATGATTGGGACCTCAGAGTTAACACTGTATTATGGGCATACAAGACCACATGCAAGAAACTTACGGGACACACACCTTTCAGCTTGGTGTATGGACAGGAGGCTATTATGCCTATGGAGTATATTCTTCCCAGTTTAAGAATTGCTCAGATTACCGAGATGACTGATACAGGCACAGTCGAGCAAAGGTTAGCACAACTGCTTGCCTTAGAAGAAGACAGATTCATTGCCGGATTCCATCAGAAAGTACAGAAGGCATGAGAAAAAGCTTGGCATGATAGACACGTTAAGAATAAAACTTTCAAGATCGGAGACCTAGTGCTCCTCTATGATAGCAAATTCATCAAGTTTCCAGGGAATTTCAAGACACATTGGCTGGGGCCATATCAGATACAACAAGTCACAGAGGGAGGTGCCGTTCAACTCATCCAGCTGAATGGTGAGCTTTTTCCCACATGGATTAACGGTAGTATGCTTAAGCTCTATAGTGATAGCCACCCTGCCTCTCAGCCCTAGCTTATCCAATTTAAGGTAGTGCAGATGTCCAGTGTAGTTGAAAGGAGACATCGCACCGGGAACAAGTCTACACTGAAAAAAAAAATAAAAAAAATAAAAAATAAAAATTATGCAGGTGATACGGAGTCGTATCGCAGCATCGCGATGTTTCCTCGTGCCACGTACTCCGTTTTGCAACCGACAACGACCAGTCAAGTCAGCAGCTAATAGGTAGTTAATGAGGTAATGATCCGTATCTCTTACCCTAGATTTGGCAGCAGTATAATTAATGTTTCCATATTTGGCAAATCTCTGACGAGACCGACGCCTGTGCACACACGTTTCGAGGGAAATTCTATCGGATTTTCGCATTTATCAGGGATCGGATGGCGGGTGTGGTCTTGTCCAGGCATTAATGACGACCAAAGGGTCCAGTCTAGATGACCGTTGCGTCCAGGATTATCATATGGGGCATAAAAGCAGAAAGTATTCAATTGAGACGGTTACATTTACAGAAAAACCGAGATCCATAGAGATAAGTTGTTAAGAGTTTTGTGTCCAGAGCTAAGTGGTTACAGAGTGCTATGATTTTCAAAAGTTGCAGCCATTGCATGTCTACAATTTTACACTGACTGGGTCCTGTCCGAGGACGAGCCTCTAGAAAACATTTTGAGAAGATTTCAATGTCACGGCCTTGCCAGAGCTATGGCAACGCCACCAAAGAGTACCCCGCCAAGTTCGTCACAGCCCAGACAACAACCACAAATGAGGAGCCAATCTCAGGTCAATGATGAATCCAGTTCAGAGCAGGAGGCAGAAGTTCACAGTGGAACAGACTACATGATACCACGAGTTGAGGGCGCACCAGCACCAAGAATTTATAAGAACACTAAGTATACTATTCCCATACCACCCATTGATTCTCGAGTAAAATAAAATGGAGATCTAGTAGGATATGCTGCTGTTGTTAAATTTGTAGATTATAACCTGGCAGAGGGAAAGACATATCCTCAGTTCAAGCCGGACAGCTATCTGAAGATTGAGAAGAACACAAGGACAGGGAGAGATGAATGTGTTCCCCTGCCGCATGTCCAGATTCTTGAGCGGTCAGGACTGCTCAATTTGCTGAGATTGCATCATTTTGGATGGGGTCCAGAGGTTAACGCCATGGTACGCATTTTACTCTCTTGCGTACACGACGGGTACCTCTGGCTAGGCAACAAGGTAGAACTGAACATTGATTTGATACATCGTATCACCGGCCTATCCAATACGGGTAGACACCCTGATATACAGATAGCAGGAAAAATCAAGGACTCCAAGTTACCACAAGCCCTAGTAACTAAGTACCAACTACAGAGAGGAGGACGGGGTTATGACATTTCAAGCATACCAAATGAGACACTTAGATTCACCACCAGTCTGCTCGCGGGAAGATTGCTAACCAAGGTTCGACCAAAGGAAGTTACAGGATCCGTAATTCACCTGGCCATACAGGTCACAAAGGGGGAACAGTTCAATTGGTCTCTATTCTTATTAAATATGCTGCAAGCAGATTGCTTGGCAGCTCAGGATGAAGCCAACCACCCTTTCCATTTTTCATGGTTGCTCATACTTTGTGCATTTTTTGGATGGAAGGAGCCACCCCATACCCAGTTTCCACAGATAGCAGGTGGCGCACCTAGAGGAGTGCGCTATGCCAGCTTATGGGAGACCAACCGCCTAGCCAAGAAAGCAATCAATGCGATGGTATTCCATGACTAATATAAGCTGTTGATGAAGGTCATTCAAGAGACACCGCGGCTTAGCACGGAGATTGTGGACATGTATGATAGCCAGCTTAATTTTATGGTAGACAACCATTTAATCTATCTGTGGCTGAAAAAGACTAAGCGGGATGATTGGGCTACTGGCTCGTTTAGGATGGAAGCCCGGGACGTCAAAGGAGTCATAAGAGACTTCGACGACAAGTGGAAGCAGGAATACGAAGATACCGCACCACTATCGTCAAACAGTGCAGATACAGAACACCAGGACAAGGACAAAGATCACGCAGACACCTAGACACAATCTTCAACAGAGGAAGCACTAATAGGGGAAAAGAAGAGACCCTCATAGCAAGGACCACCAGGGACGCAGCAGAAGAAAAAATAGAAAACCTCAAAGCCAACTCTGAAGACTGCATTGACAGATGATGACTATGAACTCATCGCAACAAGGACGTGTGACACATTGAAGGACTCACTTGACGCGATGAAGGAGTCGTAAGAAAAGAGCCAGAATACAGTCGAAAAGCAACTTCTAGACTTAAGAATGATTATAGAGAAGACTTCCATGAGGTACATTCCACCCGAAAAGACAAACACCGAAGAAACCTCGGCACCGCCGATGTCCCACCAGGAAAGCTTAGCAAAAGATCGCCTCAACACTGTGTTAATTCCACCAGGGAGTATCCAATTCCCTGCCACAATGAAGGACCCACCAGTTCAGTTTAGACAATCCATTGAATTTAACCTTGCAGAGTTTCATATCGACCAGTTGCATATGATCCAGCAGTAGTTAGGTGCAGAGCTCAAGACTAGAGAGCTTGAGACTTACCAGCAGAATACGCAGCTGAAGCAATAGAATGCAGCACTTGCTATCAGTCTTCAGAAAAGGGTAGATGAAGTACAAGCATACAAGGAAAGAGAGTAAGATCTTTCTCAGGTTTTGCAGAGCATTGCATTAGAACAGCCCCAATGCAATATTGAGTTTGCCTTACCAGTTCTGTAGAAGCTAAGAAGAGTAGTAGACAGAGCAAAGGCTCTGGAAGAAACCATGACTAGGATGGATGAAGAAGTGGCAAAGATAAAGGCAGACCATGAGGTACAGATCGCTGAGCTTGAGGCTTGCATATGAGACACCTCCCAAGCAGACCAGGCAGCGCGAGTAGAAGCCCTTCGACTCACTTCTGCGCAGATGCAATCTCGCATCGACGAAGCACGGTTAGTACTAACCGATGTGACAAACATATGGGCCAAGTTAGATGAGCTGCCGGAGAAAGTAGACATCCAGCAAAGTATTCAACAGATAGAGAATACTGCTGTGGCAATGAAAGAAGAAATTAAGGGCTTGGCAACTCTTCAAAAGATGAGGAAGACAAAGGAGATGAACTGTTTGCAGTAGAAAGCGCAGCAATTAAGAACCAAGGAGATGTACATTAATGACCTGCTTCAACCATATCAAGAGCAAATCACAGAGATAGTTGATACGGTTGAACAGAAAATGAAGGAGTTCACTACCACCAGGGAGAAAACTGACGCCATAGAAGACACCAGTATTAGTCAAGCTTTGCTTGAATCGGCACAAGAGAGTGTCGAAGTGATGCAGAGGGAAGTCATAGGACTTCATGATAGGCTGCAAAGGGATTCGCAGGAAGCCAAGGAAAAGATACAGTAGGAGAAGCCCGCTACAGGTGGCTCAAGGGTGAGCCACAAGTAAGTGTTAGGGGACTGTTGGAGCAGGGTCCCGTAGCTACAGAAGAAGCTGCTAGTTTTGGTGGAAAGATAAGTTTTGGCAGAAAGAAGTTAAGAGAGAGCTATGACACTGTAGCACGTTTCCAGCTGGAGAGCAGAGATGGAAACCATGACTTTTAAGATAGAAAATTCAAGAAGGAAACGGTACCTAAGTAGCCGAGAAGAGAGAGCTCAACCACTGCATTGAAGGCAGTGGCGGAAGACAGGAGGGCTCAGCGACCCTCATAAAGGAGAAGGAGCAACGAGGCTGAAGCATTGAAGGCAAAGGATAGAAAAGTGAAGCAGTGCATAGTACCCATGATCAGTGCCGGGAAGCATGGAAGATTGTAGAGAGCTGTGGTGTGATGGAAAGTGGCTACCTCAAGTATAGATATGGCCGACTGTCACTAAGTTAGGTTTTGGGTTACTGTTGGGACAGGCCCACAGTGTTGTAATGGCACGACCTTCGGGCTGCCTATATAAGAATGTATTTTGTATTGTAAAAGGGTTGGTTAGTTGGTTGGCGGGTCGAAGAACTAGCTAGTCATTTTGTTAGTAGCATTTTGCAGATTATTAGACTATTGTAAAAGCCTAGCTCTGGTTCTGTTATTAGCGGTAGCAATCTTACGGTAACCAGTAGCTGGCTTATAGAATATGTATGTAAAGATCCGCAGGGATCGACAGAGAGGGAAGAGTATATTGTAGGAGAGCAATATAGAGAGAAAAGAGATCTAAGAGAGAAGATCTTAAGCTGCATATGTGGCGCAGCAGAACTGTGTTTTACCTTCCCCTGAGCTATAATAAAACATAGTTCTATGGATGTAACTTCCATCCTGGAGGTGAACCACATTAAAATCAGTGTTATGAGATTGGTTTATGTGTTATGTTTACTTATGCATTTCTCAGTCAGTTCATGGACTTTGTTTATAGTTAATGAATGAATGTGTCAATCAGTTCACTGCAATATAGAAGGATATATATATATATAGGTTAACATCTTGGCATGTTGTCTATGGTTCATTTATGCATTGCATACAACAGTTTCTATTGCTATATCGAACAACCTTGTATGTTAAGTCTTACACGTCGACACGAGCAACGCTAAGTGTGCTAAACCACAGAGGTAGGATATCACAGATAGGTGATACCGCACCGGCAGAGAAGCTGTGGTGCACGATACCGCAGGTGAAGGACTTAGCGTTGGGAGGGAACTGCGTGTTGTACTGTGCACGGTGATGTGATAAGGTTGGAGATATGGCGAGAGGGAGGAAGTGCGTGCCGCAGGAAAGGATCACGCGGCGGTATAAAGGAATATACTGTGGCTAGGAGAGCTGCGAGGCGAGGAAATTGCGCAACGTGAGAAGGAGATCGTGCGACGCGTAGAGGAGAGACCGCAGCTGGGGGAACTATGAGCCACCAGTGGGATTTCCACAGAACCTGGTTCAAGACACTTGAGTCCTTGGCCAACCCATTAGAGTCACTTCGGGTGAGACTTCAGGACGCTTTGTGGTCTGTCGCCAAAAGGGCCAGTGATCTAGGGGTGTTGTTGGTTGATCATAGTAAACCCGAGTCTGCCCAAAGCAGCCAACATAGTAGCAATCAATCCATCCATACCTGTTACAAATAGATCATCTACATATAGTAGTAGCATCACTTGGTCTCCATATTCAACCTTGTAATAAATATTGGAATATGCTTTACTTTTGGTAAATCCCAAACTGGATAGAAATCCATCAATTTTGCTGTACCATGTCCTAGGTGCCTGTTTCAAACCATACAGGGCTTTCTTCAATATACACACATGAGACTCCTTGTCACGTGTCTCAAAACCAAGTGGCTGCTCTACATACACTTCCTCTTCCACTACACCATTCAAGAAATTAGTCTTGACATCCATTTGGTGTATCTTCCATTTCATTACTGCAGCCAGAGCAAGCACTGATTTGATGGAAGTGTATCTAGCTATAGGTGCAAAGGTTTCTTCATAATATATTCCTCCGTTGTGTGAGAAGCCACGAGCCACGAATCTTGCTTTATATTTTTCTATGCTACCATCCGTAGCATGCTTGATCTTGTAGATCCATTTGGAAGTTACAACAGACTTTCCTTGTGGCCTTGGGACAACATCCCAAACATCATTCTTCATGATCAATTGATACTCTTCGATCATAGCATCCTTCCATTCTTTCCATTCTTCCGCTTCTTCATAGTTGGAAGGTTTTTTATTGATAAAGTCACATAATAAAGCTACATACCTAGAGCAGGACATGGTCCTCTTTCTTTCTCTATGATTTTCTTCTCGAGCCCCATATCTTTCCGCACCTTGGATAGCTTCTCGTACCCAAGTAGGTTTCCTCTTGTGAGGATTATTCTCCTAAGGTGGATCTACAGGCTCTTCAGGTTCTTCAAGTTCTCGATCTTCTTCTTGAGTTTCTTCATTCGTGGTTGTGTCATGAATTCTGGGTGCTTCTGATTCTTCAAGATCTTCAGCAGGTCTCTTTCTGTATTTTTTGTAAGCTGAGTCTTCATCAAATGTTACATCCCTGCTGATGTCAATCTTCTTGAATCTTGAGAAGTATATTCTATAAGTGTTCGAGCTTTTAGAGTATCCCACAAATATACCCTTCTTTCCTGAAGGATCTAACTTTGTCCTCTTTTCTTTCGGAATGTGTATGCACACTGGACAGCTGAATATTCTTAGATGGATGACTTCTGGCTTCTTGGGAAAATAATTCTTCAGGTGTATTTTTCTTGAATACTCTGTGTGGAGTACGGTTCTGTACATACACCGCTATTCTGGCAGCTTCTGCCCATAGATGCATGGGAATATCTTCATCATGAAGCATTGCTCTTGCAGCTTCCATGATAGTTCTATTCTTCCTTTCTGCAATCCCATTCTATTGTGGATTATATGGAGTAGATAAATCCCTCTTAATCCATGAATATTTGCATAACTCTTTGAATTCATTTGATGTGAATTCTCCACCATTATCCAGATCAAAAGGTCTTGATCTTCTTTTCTGTGTGGTTCTCGATTAAGGCTTTGAATTCCTTGAACTTGCTGAAAACTTCATCTTTGTTCTTCATAAAGTATATCCATGTATTCCTAGAATAATAATCAATAAAAGAAACATAGTATACATACCCACTTAAAGAACTAGATGACATTGGACCGCATACATTGAAGTGAATGATTTCCAAGATTCCTTTTTCTTTGCTTTCGCTACTTGGAAATGTCTTCTTTGTGTTATTTCCTTTCGCACATCCTTTGTAGACTCCTTCATGTTTTGCTTGAATTTCTGGAAGACCTTCAACATCTTTGCTTGCAAGTGGTAGTGCTCTGTAGTGCACATGTGCAAGCCTTCTATTCCAAAGTTTATTTGGTTCTATTGTGTCATGGACCAAAGCTTGTTTTGGATGGCCCTTCAATTTGTATAATCCTCCTTCTTGTTCTCCAATTACTATTGCATTGTCAATAGTATTTCCTCTTGGCCACATGATGACTTGGCCATCTACAAATGAAACCCTCATGCCTTTTGCATCCAGTGCTGATATGGAGAGAATATTCTTCTTTAATCCTAGTACAAACAAGACATCCTTCATTTTCATAGACTTTCCAGAGTCTAGCTTGCAGGAGGATTCACCACTACCTTTTATGGGATATTGTTAGTAATCCACAAGTTTCACCTTATGGGTGAATTATGTTCGGATAGTTTCTCAAAATATTCCTTGAATCCTGTCATGTGTTTGGAAGCCCCACTGTCAATAAGCCAATCTTTGCTTCTATGAGCAACAGTTCCCGTGAGAGCAGAGATCAGAACATATTCTTCATCACTTGAAGAGTCTTCACTTTCTTGTTTTACTTTCTTCCTGGGAGGATCATCATCCTCAACAGTGTGAGCATGATGTCTTCTTTTGGAGTTCTTCTTCTTCTTGGATCCACTCTTCTCCATGGGACAACTTCTAGCAAAGTGTCCTCTTTCATCACATGTATAACATCTGAGTTTGGATGGATCCCTTCTTACAAAATTATTTTTCTGATGAGAATGNAAGCTTGTTCTGGATGGCCCTTCAATTTGTATAATCCTCCTTCTTGTTCTGCAATTACTATTGCATCATCAATAGTCTTCCCTCTTGGCCACATGAGGACTTGGCCATCTACAAATGCAACCCTCATGCATTTTGCATCTAGCACCGATATGGAGAGAATATTCTTCTTTAGTCCTAGTACAAACAAGACATCATTCATTTTCATATACTTTCCAGAGTCTAGGTTGTAGGAGTATTCACCACTACCTTTTATGGGATATTGGTAGTCATCCTGAAGTTTCACCTTATGGGGTGAATTATGTTTGGATAGTTTCTCAAAATATTCCTTCAAACCTATCATGTGTTTGGAAGCCCAACTATCAATGAGCCAATCTTTGCTTCCATGAGTTACAGTTCCCATCAGAGCAGAGATCAGAACATATTCTTCATCACTTGAAGAGTCTTCACTTTCTTGTCTTACTTTCTTCCTAGGAGGATCATCATCCTTAGTAGTGTGAGCATGATGTCTTCTTCTATAGTTCTTCTTCTTCTTGGATCCATTCTTATTCATGGGAAAACTTCTAGTAAAGTGTCCTATTTCATCACATGTATAACATCTGAGTTTGGATGGATCCCTTCTTACAAAATTATTTTTCTGATGAGAATGCTTACCTTGGTGATGATGATTTTCCCTTATTCCTTTCTTGGAGTTTATTGTGAGATATTAATCTTCACTTCCCATCTTTTCTTCTCGAGCTGCTATTCAAGCTTCTTCTTGTGAACATTCTTCCCACAGTCTACTGAACTTGATTAGCTTCTTCCTAGTAGAGATTCCTTGGATGAAAGAATTCCATTACCTAGGGAGACCATTCAAGGTTGTCATCACAATTTCTACATTCTCCACTTCTTCATCTACAAATTCAAGTTGTTCTTTGATCTGGGAGACCATTATGAAGTACGACTAGATGGTATCCTCATTCTGGATCTTTACTTTCTTCAACTAGTTCCTCAAAGTCATCTTCTAGTTTATGTTCCTCCCTTTAAACAGTTTGGATAGGGCATCAAACATATCTTTAGGTGTCTTGAGGGAGGACACCTATGGTATGAGGTGATCCTTGATTGAATCAGCAATAATCCTCTTTTCCATAACCAAATTCTACTTATTTAAGGCCTTAGCCTCATCTTCCTCTAGAACTGGAACCTCCTCATTGATGTAGGAGTCCAACTCATTTTCTTCCAGGATCAAGGATATCCTATACTTCCAGGCTCGAAAGTTATCAACTCCCTTAAGATTTTCATCAAGCTTGGTATGATGATACATCTTAACTAAGAACTTCAAATGGAAATACAAAAGATTTAGATCTTACCAGGTCAAGATGTCGTATTTGGATTTGGAGCTGAATTTATGTAGTGTTGGTTTAGGAGCAGATTAGGGTTTGACTTCCCAGGAATTCTTCCCAACCAAATGCTTTCATCTTGATCTCTAAACTTAGATTTTGAGGAGGATATCAATCCAGGCCTGGGCTCACTAAAAAATTCCACTTCGGTGGAAAGTCCTAATTTTCGGCAGTAATGTTAGCTCCAACACTAAAAAAGCTCAGAATCAGATTCTATTTCGAGAAAAAGATGCACCCTAGGGAGGAGAGTCATCCCAACCTTCTTATGCAGAAAATCCATGGAGAGAGATCCAAAAAGTAGGAAGCCCTAGTTCCTGCAGCTGCACAGTGTCTTCTTCTCAAGTTAGCTCTGATACCATGTTAGAATTTTAACACTAAGCTAGCATTATATTAGGATCTTCAATTGAGAGAATAACAAGCACAACAATCAAACACAAGAGACAATGAACACTGTGTTTTTCCTCGGGGAAACCATAAATGGAGAAAATCCCACAACTTCCTCAGAGATAGAATCAGCACCAAAAGTAAAACCCAAAACAGTAAGATGATCTCCCGACAACAGTAGCCTCTTTATTTCTATCCCCAGCAACTTCTTCTCCCTTAGCTATGTGCTACAATTGAGTGTGAGTGAGTGTGTGATAAATAGAGAGGCTCACTCTCTATTTATACTAATTCCCAACTTGACAGTAACTCACTAGGGCCGAATTCACTAGGTGAGTCTAACAACCCTAGTGCCCCAGAACTGCAAAGAATTTAACCCTTGAACAATAGGAGGGTTACCCACATTGACTTGACATGGCTTGTTTATATTATAGAAACTCTCGATCGAAACATCGGGGCATGACATGACTCAATTACATTACAAACACTTCCTGGAATAAACATCGGGGTATAATACATAATAAATACAAGTGAATACATTCTGAAGTTACAATTACATCAACACTGTTAGAGTTAACTATTGTAAAGGTTTTTAGAGAGACTCTGTGAGGGCATACATAATGTCATGTAGAACTTTCTTTATTTAAATCTTTGTTGTAAAGGATCTTCTCTCATCGTTGCTCTGTTTGTTAGTTTCTTTTATAGTTTATAAATACTAATGATATTGTGGCATCTATCTTTAGATAAGGCCATAGCGCCATAATTTGAAAATTAGACTCTTCTTAAAAGAAAATACTATTTTTTGAAGTAAAACATTAATCCATAAGGTTGTCTGTAACTTTCTTCTGTAAGCATAAAGCTGCAGATCACAACACCAACCTGGCCTGTAGCCTATAGTTAGTGCTACAGTCTGTCGACAATCTCGATTTTGCATTACTAGTTTGTTTTAAGAATCTGTCTACGTTTTTTTTAAAACTCTGTGGAACCTAGCTCAGTTAATGTTTAAAATCTAAAATGTTTTAAACTCTTTTTAACTGAATCTATGGTTGTAAAGAAGAATCCATATCTCGGCCTTACTAGGACTATATCTAAACATTTTATTTATTATAAATTATTAAGTTTATTTCTGTTACAAAGAAAACTTCCTATGGCTTGGGGTACCATAATAGATAGAGTAACCACAAAAATCAATCCTTTCTTACATGCAAGAGAAACTAAACATCTAACACTAAAGGATCTCGAAACATATCTTATTCCAGATGGTTAATGTAGATCCCTGTTGAGCTTTACCACTCTCGCTTGTATTAGAAATTTGTTCTCTCAAAATTCAGCAAACAAGACAAGCATGCTATATAATTGTGTTAGACCTACTCTAGCATATACAATCAACAACATATAAGCATTTAAAAGCATCCATGGATTCAATACTTATTTAAATACACATTATTGGACAGGAAAAGATATTTCTATTAATATAAATTAGAGATTACAATAGTGACAACCTCTGTTGGCACGTCTGCGAACCGGAGAAACTAAGTCCTCCACCTGGGCCTCCACCACTTCAATATTCCATCTCTCGATAGCAAGCTCACAAGAAAAAGGAAAGCTTGGGAATAACAAAAAGTGCTCCAAGGGACAAAGGGATGTAGACTCAAGTATAAGCTTTGGCAACATTGGACTATATTTTTCTTGCTCTTCAATTCCTCTTCCTTCAATGTATCCAAAGGGTTCCTTTTATAGTGCTTCAATGGGGTAATGGAAGGTCAAATCCAAGCGACCTCAAGGCATATGGAAGGCCAAGAGACAAGTGACTCGGATCCACATCAAGGAAAACTCCAAAACTATTTGGCCTTTTGCACACATCCCGATGTACGCGGGTTTGAGGGTCATATCCACGTATATACGCGAGAATATGTTTAAAATTCACGTATAGCAAATAATGCATGTTTTTAGGGATGATCTTGGAAACATCAAAGCTACAAAATGGTCCATGGGGTCCAAAGAGTCCGCAGAGGGATAGAGAAGGCCATAAAGGTGTGATCCACCATGTGTGGTAAAATTAGCTGTAACAGATGCCCCCTAATGTGTGAGGTTAGAGGGGTGATACGATGGTAGAAATACATTATAAGTCCATCCCAGAAGTGGAGTGATGAAGAACCATATGGAAAAAACAACCATCCAAGAGTATAATACAATAATCGAACTCTGTACATAACTACAAGTAGATATAGTAGTCCCAGATACATAAGAGTACAATGGCCATGAATAGGAATGATACAAAATATGACATGCGTGGTCATCGCCATGTACAATATAGATATATCAGAATCTTTATGATGAATATATACAAAGGATCATGATCTCCATGAAAGATGAAGATATATAATGGATCAAGATCTCCATAATGGCTGAAGATATCTAACATACACTGGTATCAAGTCACGAGAGCTAAAATCTCATGAACAGTGGCATGCTCAAGGAGGTAGCATATATGAAATACCACAAATTTGGAAGGTATTCTACACAATCTGCTACGAGTACATGTCCTACTATGTGAATAGAGGTGTCGAGGTTGAACATAGTAGTCTATTATCTGATTACCGGTCATTGATGTATATCATTAACAGATGTGAGATCACCCACCGATAATGAAAATGGGAATCAAGGTACTAGAGTGCAAACTAACAAGTGTGAATAAATGTGTTGAGGTCGAACACTTGAAAGGATCCATCGATCAGGGGACATTGATGTATTCCCAAAACTGTCGATGGCAAGAGAACCTACCACTAATGACTGCAAGTCTCAAGGCACTCAAAAATGACTCTAGATTCCTATCCCAGAATAAATGATCTGAAGTTGATGGGATGAAATCCGCTGGAAGGAGGGAATTAATGCATCCCACATCATCCAACACAAGGTACTCAGCAAATCTGTATAATGTGGAAGGACTCGATCATAATGTGCATGAACCAGTACCAGTACCAGAAATGGCCGATATGCAAAGTCAAGAAAACTGAGGAATGGCCGACTCAGGCTTCAACTTCCTTCTAACAAGAGCATAAATGTGAATGGTGATTGAAAGTAGGAAGCATAGAATCGATATACAAAAACTGGGACATCTCTGCGACACAGGAGGCATCGACAGAGGCTCCATGGGACTGGAAGCTTAACCAGTTAGTCGAGATTAACTCAAATAAATGAGTACAGCTCCTAAAGTCAAAATACTAACCCAACCAATCGATGTGATATATAGTGCTCTATTCAAAGGTGATACGACTCGATTGCTTCCAAAGATAACAAATTTTCCTATCTGGATTTTTGGTTTTTTTATTTTTTTGGACTTTTTCAAATATTTTGAAAAGCTTGAAAAAGAATAAAAGTACTTTATAGTTACATACTAGGAGGAGACGAGTGTCAAGGGCCAAAAAAACTAGTTCCAAGCAGCGGAACATACCTATGCTCAATGCAAGGAAACATGTGTAGGATAATGACACTCGGGGGAAAGTCTCCTCCTAGTAAAAATGGGGATTCAAACTACAAAAGATATATAAAAATGTTCTACTTGGATAGACATGAAACAAGCTCAGGATATATGGCTGATAATCAAAATTAGGGAAGCTGGCATAAGGCTCAATAAGGCAAGCAAAACTCATGATAATGCAATTACAACTTGACATATATAAGGGAGTCCCGGGGAAATGGCCAACATAAAGTTCAAGAGGAGTATGAAGCTCTTGCTCAAGGACATGATGGGACTAAAAGGGACTCCTGAACCTAAGAGAGGACTCACAACATGGGTACCAAATGCAAAAGGGAGCTAACTAGGACACCCATGTATAGGAAATCTCTACCATTCACATAGTACCACTTCTAACAACATCATAAAGGTTATGTGATACCATGGAATGGGTTTGTACCTAAGGTTAAGATGGAACGGTCATAAGGCAATGCATAAGTACAAGCAAATGTGATATCCTAACCTATATGCCAGTTCAGACATAACACTTGCAATAGGAACGAACAGGTCAAAGACCTCAGAGAGAGTGTACAAAAATTGGACCCTACATGACAACCATATTAGTCCAAAACAACCCAAAAGAGTCAATAAAGAACTCAAAATATAGGATATAGGGAGGAATGATCATGACAACTACACCTAAAGGAAACAATGAGGTGAACAATGGGACATAAAAAGGAAAGTAAGGTGTTGACCCAATGTTCACGTGTCCACTACTACCCCCGTGAAGGTGACCACCAGTGTAAAGACCGAGAGAAGGGAGTCAACATCCTCCACAAATGGAGTAGAGGGAGGAATGTGACCATTCCCAAATCGATGAGCACGGTAAGGGGATGTGATGCCCCCAAGTCCGAAACCAAGGTCCATACTAGAACCAAGGAAGGATACCGGGCATGCTGAAAATAAAAAGGATCCAAACTGAAGAGAGCATAAATATACTCAATTAACCGATATCCCAAAGGCCAACTACTGCATAAAGAGCACACTCCTAAGAAAATCTACAGCCAAAATACAAGAAAACCAAGGGGAGGATATGTGAGCTCCCGAATGCAGCAGGTATGTCTCGCCTAGGAGAGGCTCAAAACTCCCATACACTACAAATGGAGGTACGTAACCAATTATACTAGCCCTCAGCTTCAACGCATAAATCGGCTGTGTTGTCTGACCCCTACCTGGCCAGGACATATAGAATAACCTCTACAAGTACCCCTTGTGATACCTAGGTAAGGAAACTAAGGTCACCTCAATATAATCAATTCTCAAGTGGACAGTCGTAGACGAGATCGGCCGTATGGGTAGGTTAGGAAATCCTGAAACTCTCAAAAGAGACCCTAGATACGAATACAATCCTGGAAATATCTCTGGTGCTACTCAGTTACAAACATGGGTCATCCCAATCATAACCGCTCACACTGCCTCATGCTTAACTCCCATGTAAGAGGAGCATCCTGAGAAACACTAATTATACCAAGGATTTCACTATCTCACCTGGATAGACACCTAATTGTTTGTGTTTAGTAGTCTTGGAGAATTGACTCACAATGAACTATTCCAAGACTCTTAATCCTTATCTTGTTTGTGAACCCTATAAAAGAAAAATGTGTAGTTTATTTTAAATTATGCATTGATTTTAATTGATGTGATTACTCAAAGGGAAATGAATATGCAACTAGTGATATGAAGACTCAGCAGTGAAATAAAAGTGCACACCATAACAAAACAATGCTAAGTGCAATCTTTGTCAAATGAAAAATAGGGATGCCACTATGTGAGATGCATAAAAAATCATTCCTTTTTGAATGCCAATGCAATCCTTCCTATATGAAAGCCTAAATAAAACTCTCATCCAAGCAATCCAATGCAAGTACCTCCTCAAATCCATATGCAAAAAAAATGCAACTACCTTGTATTTTTCAATATAAAAGAATGAAAAATGCAATAAAAGTCATCTAAAAATCTCAGTCTCTACAGCAAGTATAAAACACAAGCCCATTAAGACACTGGGACAAAAAATAGTAATGCACTAATTGAAAAACAAAAAGGATAAATGAATAAAACTACTTTCAAAGAAAAATCAATGAAAAAGCGGTCTCTGGTCACAAAAGAAGCATCCAATAGACAACATTAGACCCAAGGAAGACCCAACCACACTCACAACCCACCCAACAACTTCCCACAACATCAAACTCACGATAAGGGAGGATGTACGTGATTGTTTAAAGAACAACTGCGTATATACACGACTTTTGGCCAAAAAGTTGCATGTATACACAGATTTTGGCCAAAAACCTACATGTATACGTGACTTTTGGCCAAAAATATGCGTATGTACGTGACTTTTGGCCAAAAATATGCGTATGTATGCGACTTTTGGCCAAAAACCTGCATATACAGAGAAGAAAGTGGGAAAAAGTAGGCCAAGGGTCAAACCAATAAAGGGTAGTGTCAATGGATGAACATACTATAAAATGCAACACAGAAATAAGGAGAAAGAAAGAGCAAGTCAAGAATATCAAGCACAATGTGCCCCCAAACTCCAAAGAAAGACAAAGAATGCCCCTAGTATGGTCACCAATTCTGTTACGGAGAAAAATTCCTATGGCTTGGGGTACCACAACAGACAGAGTAACTACATAAATCAATCCTTTCCCATATGCAAGAGAAACTAAACATCTAACACTAAAGTATCTCAAAACATACCTTATTCCAGATGGTTGATGTAGATCCTCGTTGAGCTTTTACACTCTCGCTTGTATTAGCAATTTGCTCTCTCAACATTCAACAAACAAGACAAGCATGTTGTATAATTGTGTTAGGCCTTCTCTAGCATATACAATCAATAAAATATAAGCATTTAAACGCATCCATGGATTCAATACTTATTTAAATAAGAGATTATTGCACAGGAAAAGATATTTCTATTAATATAAATCAGAGATTACAATAGTGACAACCTCTGTCAACACGTCTGCGAACTAGAGAAACTAAGTCCTTCACCTGGGCCTCCACCACTTCAATATTCTATCTCTTGATAGCAAGCTCACAATAAAAAGGAAATCTTGGGAAGAACACAAAGTGCTCCAAGGGAAAAAGGGATGTAGACTCAAGTATAAGCTCCGGAGACAATGAACTATAGTTTTCTTGCTCTTCAATTCCTCTCCCTTCAATGTATCCAAAGGGTTCCTTATATAGTGCTTGAATGAGGTAATGGAAGGTCAAATATGAGTGATCTCAAGGCATATGGAAGGCCAAGAGATAAGTGACTCAGATCCACATCAAGGAAAACTCCAAAACTATTTGTCCTTTTGCACACATCTCGATGTATGTGAGTTTGAGGGTCATATCCGCATGTATACACGAGAATAGATGTAAAATTCATGTATAGAAAATAATGCATGTTTTTAGGGATGATCTTTGAAACATCAAAGGTACAAAAATTGTCCATGGGGTCCAAAGAGTCTGCAGAGGGACAGGGAAGGCCATAAAGGTTTTATCCACCATGTGTGGTAAAATCAGCTATAACAATTTCTTTTAATAGCTTCCATATATAGAGTACCTAACATATCCAATCATTCCATTAAAGTTACTGAACATAATTCAAATAAATAAACATATTCAGAATTAAATAACAGTTGAACCTCGATGATATGCAGAAAAGGGGACAAATACCTAAAGGAGACTATTCCACCCAACCTTCTCCTGAAGAAACCAAGAATTAATGCTTCGGACCCCTGATCCCATTCACTAAGCCACTAGGACGAATATCTCTTCCACACAACAAACTTACTGTAACTTAGCACTCAGTAGTAGACTTATCTCATCAAATAACTTTAGATATCCCCTCATCATATTCCTTGTGTGCCTAACTTTTCAATTTGCAGTAGTCACAAGGTTCATTCCCTTAGAATCAAAATGAGTAGTGAGCCTCCTACTCAATTTGATGGCTTATATAAGATTTCCTATGTTTTTGGGTAAGTTTTGGAATTAAGTGAGCCACCAACCTATTTCCCCCTCTTAGGGAACATGACCACATTTTTAGGGATTATGCTCCTGCAACAGCTAGAAGGTGAAATGCTAGTGCTCCCACTTGTCATCCATCCTTCTATCACTGCTCCTTCCTCTTAGTGGGTAACCGTTGGAACCATGTTTCCATGGTTTTCGTGGGATTATAGTCCCTTGGAACACGACCAAGGAGCTCGACAAAGTCACGAGGATGGAGTCATTCCCGCTGAACTACAGCGCACACTGCACATATATTTTATTAACTACTAATGACGTGACACAGATTCGGCCTTAGTACTTTGAGCATAATGGAATATAAAAGCAACAAGCATACAGGTGCAACATAAAGGCGTGCAATAGCTTTTGCGCCGTACACATAAACTAATACTCAGAAGCAACACATAATAACCTATTCATGCATTCGGGCTCTTATTTACAGTGAGACATTCATTCAATCATGACATGAATTGCATCATAAGAATAAAAAATTAGAAACATAACCAACCATACACATTCAATCATCAACACACATGAGAGTTCACGTGGAAACCCATCTAGGAAAAACCACATGGCGCTCTTCATCTGGCATGAGAAATATAAAGCGCCTTCAGCCTGCATCTGACTGTAGACTATCCTAGATCTAGCTTTTGGCTTAGACTCTTTCTTGCTCTCATGCTCTATGTCTTATTTATCCTAATCTACTACCACCATCCATTGATCTGCACATGGCCTAGATCAACCTCTCTAGCATTTGTACCTCTCTAGCAGAGCTTCTCTTCTACTGCACTAAATTTGACTGCATCCTACAAACCTCTTACTACTCTAGCACTCAGATCTCTCAGCTCCCCTATTCTCTCTCAGGGATATTCCCTCTCAACCCTTCAAATATAATGCAAAAGAAACCTAAATAGTAACCTCCAAAGATACTAAAAATCAACCTTCTAACTATTGAATCATTCCTATTTATACTATTTTCCATGACCATGCAGGACTGCGTACAGGCAGTCCGTTAATTGTCACCATTAGCCACCCCTGAGGCTACAGCTGTGGTGATCACGACCTGACACGAGGCACTAATGAACTTACTTAAAACATGATTTCACTCATGTGGCATCCATGAAATTAAGCCGACTTCAGCACCCACAATCGCCCTATTGCTTTTGGCCATTATTCTGCACTTGTGCTACCATTTTACCTTGCAGCATGACCCTTCCATGTAGTTTCCATTTTTCCGTGTAGGTGACATCTCTTGTGCCTATTCCTTCTTCTGCGTAGATTTTTTCTTCTATTCACTTTCCTTTGTCTGCACAAGTTTCCTTTCTTTCTTACGCCGCAGACTGACTCTTGTGTGTTTCTTCATTTTCACTTATTTCTTGCACGCTTTCCCCAGGCCCAACACAACCCCCTCTAGCTTCCAAGTCTCTTGTTTTTAATGGTTTGGAGCAATGTCAAGAATAGGTGCCTATTACTACGCTTTCTCAACCCTCCGGCTTATCTCATAATACCCCAAAGGGTGATGACTGAGTAGAGGAGGAAGGGCTAGAAAAAGAGGTTGATTTCCACTAATTTTTTAAGATTGAAATAAAAAGAATTGTGCAGAAATATAACCAAGATTTGGACATATTTTTGTTTGCAATTAGCTAACCATACACTCGGCCAAATATAAAACAACTTGCAGAAAGTATAGGTCACTTATGGATGTTGGAAAGTGGCGAATTAGCTGCATAGACAGTCCAAATAGTAGTGATAGGAGAGCCAGGAGTCAAGTCACACCTTTCGGGGCCAAACAGGAGACCAGGTCGCTCTTACAGGTTTGAAACAGGCGACTAGGTCACTCTTTTAGGCCCGAAACATGCGAATCATCCTACAGATGTAGGTCACTGCTTTCAGGGACAATGTGGTCACCCTTTTAGGCACAAAATCAATGAGGAGGTCATCCTTTTCGGCCCAAAATCAGTGAGGGGTCGCCCTTTTCAGCCCAAAATAGGAGACCTGTCCTATGAAAAAAAAATTGAAATCGGAACTAAGAATGACCGACAGTAACTGGTTGGGGTCGGCCTCAGGAGGTTTCGACTAGTAACATAAATGAAAGAAACTAAACAAAGAGCTACTAAAAAGCTATTCAAATATCTATGTAAAACTATTCAAAACTTAGGGATCCTGTGGGATTGACTTGGTATGGTCGCTAAACTATACCAGGGAAAAATCCCTAGGTATGTGCAGAAGCACCTACCTTCTGTCTATAGGATGGAAGGATAGAGTTTGTGGATAAAACAACAAAGAAGCTACAAGATACTATTAGAGACAAGGAAAAAAAAACCTGCAACAAACTGTTTGAAATAAAATAAGAATGAGCATCAAAACTATGAACTAAATAACAACAAGCATGAAGACCATTATACCTCAAATGTTTTTGGAAAAGGGCCACCATGCCCAGACTCAGAATATGTCTCTCCATAGGTAGGGTTGGTGTGGAGTCTAACTCAAAACACCAAGGTATGGGAAAATGGGTGAAATGAGGTGAGTGGAGTGAATGGGGTAAATGGGGTGAATAGCTTGAGAGTGATGGTCTTTCAAGGAATTCATGCAACTATAGTAATGACGGGAAAGGGAATATTCATGAGTAATGGGGATCCCCACCCTTCCTTTTATAGTTTTTCTCACATTTTTAGGGTTTTAAGCCCCTGGTTAGGGTTTTGAGCCCTACCTAGGGTTTTAAGCCCCCTTTCTCTTATTTTTATTTCCTTTCAGGGGTTTTAGGCCCTTTTAGGGCTTTTAGCTCTTTTTTGGAGGATTTAGCCCCTTCTTCATCTTTTTAGCTCCTTTGTGAGCTATTTTGGCTCTTTTGGGGATTTTTAAAGCCTTTTTTTATTATTTTAGCCCTTAGTGAGAGGAACATAGGTTAAATGTGGGGGTGGCAGTGTAATGGGTTAGGAAATAGATTTATGTAGGTGGTGTAGATATTTTAGAGTAGGTTAGGAAATTTTTTGTGTTAACAATGGGCATGCACAAAACAGGAGAAACGCTGGAATCATGAAGGGAAAACAAAGGAAATTCAGTTGAATGAGATTCCATGGTAAAGATGGATCCCAAACCAGAATGTCCATACCGTTTTCCCCAAAACGTGAGTGTAGTATGAAAAAACATTTTTCCTTGAGGAAGAAGCATACATTTTCTGGTTGTTTTCTTTCCCATGAAGTCAAAACATGTCCTTCGAAAATGGGTTCTCTACCCAATTCGAATTCTTGCCCCCACTCTTCCCATTCCCAGGAAAAAATAACTGAACCAAAATTCTGGAAGAAATTAATGGCTGGGGAAGATGAAAAGAATGGGTAGTTGACAGTTTTGATGGTTTTCCCCTAACGCATGGCATTCTCCAAAGACTCAAGGTTAAATATTCCCCCCCCACCTTATCCTTAGGAAAAAATCATGCCCCTGTCTCATTATTCGTTGCATTGACATAATTGGTTGTGGGTTTTGCATTAATTTGCATATTTACATGATGTTCAAAATCATAATGTGTCGGCTAGCACAAAATACCATCGACATCTATTTTAATCGCCGAAACATAAAACCATAAATCAATGGTTGGGATTTTGCCTTTAGCTCCACACCATGATTAATTACATCATATATATTTAATGCAATGGGGTCAAAATCAGGGTGCTACATTCCCCTCCCCCTTCAATAGCATTGTCCTTAGTGCTTTACAAAATTTGAACAAAATAATACACTGGTATCACCTCAGTGTTCTGCATAATTGAACAAAAAAGGATGTGGCAATCGCATGCATCCTCCATCTCCCACGTCGCCTCTTTTGGACCGTAGTGCTCCCATTACACCTTTACCTTCTCTATGGCTCGGTTTCAGAGCATTGTGAGCTTCCTGTCGAGGATGCGCATTGGCTTGATTTGGAACTCTCCTTCGGGTTCCACCTGAATCACATCCGAATTTATCACATGGTTAGGATCATGTACATATTTCTTAAGAAAAGAAACATGAAAAACATTATGAGACCTAGTGCTAGCAGGAAATGCAAGTCTATATGCAACTGGCCCTATTCTTTCAATTACTTCAAATGGCCCACAATATCTAGGCGACAACTTGGCACAAATTCCCATCTTCAAGGAAATTTTCTTTGCCCTCACTCCGAGGTAAACATGATCCCCAACACTAAATTCTCTATTCACCCTATTCTTATCTGCATAGATTTTCTGTCTGTCCAAGATGACTTACATCTTCTTCCTGATCTTTACAACTTCATGCTCCATTTCTTTGAGCAATTTCGGACCAAGCACAACCCTGTTCACTGGATTATCCCAAGTCACTAGTGTCCTACACCTCATGCCATACAAATATTCATATGTACTCATCCCCAAGGATGATTGTTGTTCATTGTTATAAGCAAACTCTACCAAGTGTAAATAATATTCCCACTTAGCTAGTTTGTCCATCACATACATGTCAAGCATGTCTTCCAACACCTGGTTAACTCTCTATGTCTTCCCATCAAACTAAGGATGCTAGGAAGTGCCGAATCTTAGATTTGTACCCAAATATGCAAAAAATCCCTTCCAAAAATTGGAAGTGAACTTGACATCTTTGTCAGAGACTATTGCCTTAGGCAGTCCATGCAATTTGAAAATATCTTTCATGAAGATGTTTGCAATGTCACCATTCTTATGCGTAGAATTAATTGGTATAAAATGTGTTTCCTTTCTCAACTTGTCCACCACAACCATGATGGAATCATGTTGTGCCCATGTCATTGGCAATCCTGTAATAAATTCCATGGAAATAACTTCCCATTTCCATTCTGGAACCGACAAAGGCTGCAACAAACCTACTGGGTGTTGATGCTCAACCTTCACCTGCTGACATTTCATGTACCATGAAATATATTAATCCGTGTCCTTTTTCATTCTTGGCAAAAAGTACTGCTTTCTAGCAATAGCAATTGTCTTCTGATATCTTGGGTGACCAGAATATGGAGCTTTATGGATCTCATCAATAACAACCCTCCTCAAATATGCTACATTTGGAATATAAATTATGTTCTTGTAAATAAGGAGTCCATATTCTTCTAATTTAAATCCCTCATACTTATTTTCAAGGCTTTTCTACTGCAACTTGTCTTTTACCTGCATATACAATTCATGTTCAGCAACATGATTAACAATTTGGTGCCTCAACTCCAATTGGAAAATATTAATGGATGCCACATGCAATTATTGCACCTTCCTGTTGAGTGCATTATCTTCCTTATTCTCTTTTCCCTTTATGTTCTTTATTTAAAAATCAAACTCACATAAAAACTCCAACCATCTAGCTTTCCTGGCATTTAGAGTAGGTTGATCCAACAAATACTTCAGACCACAATGGTCTGTCCTTAGCTCAAATCATTTTCCCATCAAGTAATTCCTCCACATCTTGAGAGCATGTACTATGGCTGCAAGTTATAGATCATGAGTAGCATAGTTCCTCTCATGATCCTTCAACTTTCTTGACTCATAACATATCACATGACTGTCTTTCATAAGGACTCCTCCAAGCCCTTGGCTGCATGCATTGGTGCACACCACAAAATCGTTTTCTGGGTCTGCAATCTTTGAGACGGGTGCACTTGTGAGAATATTCTTCAACCGCTGGAAGATTTATTCACACTTTGGTCTCCATTCAAACATTATTCCCTTATTTTGCAAAGAAGTGACTAGATGCGCGGCCTTGGAGAATCCTTCAATCAATCTCCTATACTATCCTACAAGTCCCATAAAATATATTACATCTGTCATGTTTCTTGGAGTAGGCCAATTCATAATAGCTTCAATCTTGTCAGGGTCGACATATATACCCTCTTCTAAAATAATGTGACCCAAATACTAAATTCTATCTTTATAGAAGTTGCACTTGCTCAAATTTGCATACAACTGATGCTCCCTAAGCAATTTTAATGTCAATCTCGGATGTTCTTCATGCTATTCCTCATTCTTAGAATAAACAGGAATGTCATCAAGGAAAACAAGAACAATCTTGTCCAAATACCTGTTGAAGACACTATTCATAAGGCACATAAATGTAGCTGGTGCATTTGTGAGACTAAATGGTACCACTACAAACTCATAATGTCCATACCTTGTTCTGAAGGCTGTCTTATGAATGTCTTCACCCTTGATTCTCACCTGATGGTAGCTAGACCTCAAGTCAATCTTGAAAAATACCTTTTCTCCTCTCATTTGATCAAATAGGTAATCAATCCTAGGCAAAGGATATTTATTCTTCACAAACAGAACTGGTGCTCCCTAAGGATATTTATTCTTCTCCAATAACTCTTGCAGCTACATCTTCAGCTCTAGCATTTTTGGTGTACTCATTCTGTAGGGTTCCCTTGACACTGGTGCTGCTCCTGGCATAAGTTCAATTGTTAAATCTATGTCCCTCTTTGGAGGAATACGTAGAACCTCATCAGGAAAAACATCCCAGAATTATTGCAATACAGAATATTCCTCCAACCGAATAGTTTCATTCTCTACTGCCTCCACAATGTGAGCTGCATACCAATGGAAACCTTTCCTGCAAAATTTCTTCAACTACATTGCTGAAATCTACCTCACAGAAATCACTTTCGAAATTCCTTTTACAACTACTGGGTTCCCTTCTCCATCCATGCATTCAAACGTCTTATTGTAAAAGTCAAGCTTTACCCGACAAGCTTCTAACCAATCCATTCCAATAAGAACATCGTTGGAACCTAGTGGTAGAACATTTAGATATACACAAGTGACCAATCCATTCATCACCAATGGGAATTTCTCTACCATTTCACTAGCTTTCTTTTAGTTCTAGTGGCTAGATGAACAAACCATGATTTTCCATGCTTTACTTTCTTAAGAGTGCAAATATCCACTACTCTAGGAGAAATGTAATTGTGAGTAGAACCAGGGTCAATCAAAATAGAAATAGATTTCTCAAAAATATTACCTAGAACTTCAACCATAGTTGACAGGTGATATTTTTGGCGGTCCTTTGACATTGCATAAATCCTAGGAATGGCTCTTGCCACTTGACCCACTGTTTCTACTTTTTAGACGTTATACGCTAGCATTGCATTCTCATTCTCAAGTGGACAGAACCTGCACAGATGGGGTCCTCCACATTTCCAACACTAGAGAGGCTCTATGTTCTATTGTGGATCTCTTGGCTTCTTCCCCATCACTCTAGTCAGCTGCTTCTTCTAACTCTTGAAATTAGAAGCTTTGAAACCTTTCTTCCTTTGATCAGACATCTCATTCTTCTTGTCCTTCCATGTCTTATGATAATCAGGTTTTCCTTTTCTTTGCTCATAGCAATACTTAGCTTTCCTTATTGCTTCTTCTAGAGTTCTAGGTTTGCAAAACTCAATTTTGTCTCTGTAACACCGAGGCAATCTGACTTAGGAAAAGCTGTATTTTTACCTTTTTATCTTTCATGTACTTGACATACCTCAACAACTCAAAAAACTTGTTGGCATACTCTTCCATGGTCTGTTGTCCCAATCTCAGCTCATGGAACTCTTTGATTTTATCATCATAGTACCTGTCAGAGAGGTACTTCTGCTTGAAATACTTCCAGAACTATTTCCACACCATATTCCTCTCATTAGTCTTCTTTACCTGTTTGAGTTGCTCCCACCAAATGGATGCTCTTCCATTCATATTGAATATGGAAACTCTTACCTTGATATTTCTTGAATAGTCCTGCACTTGGAAATATTTCCTCATCCCAAGAAGCCAAGATTAAGCTTCATGAATGTTCTTTATCTCACCATTGAAGGCAGGTGGCCTTTCCTTCTTAAACTCATCTCACGAGTTGTTTCTATAACACCTCTTCCTCCTCTCTGTGTGAGACGAAGAGTTGGAATTTTCATTGGATCCTTCCGAGTCAGGGGATCGACTAGAATACCTTATTCTTCTTCTTCTTCTAGTACTTCTCTTTCTACCTTGTGGTTGTGTTGAATGTCGCCCTGAGCTCATCCGTCGTTGGATGTCTGTCAAACTTTGCAACATGGAAACATTCAGTTGATGCTTATCTTCTTGACCTTTAATCAAGATTCTCATGGTGGCTTCAATGTCTGGTGATTTCTCTGGAAATATCCTTCCATTACACTCAAATACATCAACTCAGACATTTTCCCCCATAGTGTGTTGCATGCATTCATAGGAATTTCATGCATCATACCTATCTTGGGTTCTCATGGATTGAGTTAAAACTCACCTTTCTAACTTGTACTATGACTCTACAAAATTTGTCATCAAACACTATTTATTAGATGCATAACAATCCAAAATTAAAACTATTTACCAAAAACTCTATTACTGTTCAACTTGGCCCCCATTTTGGGCCAGCGCTACAACCCGCGGCTCTAATTTTTCCTCTTTCTGACCCATTAAGGCCCAATGCTGCAACCCGTAGCTCTGATACCACTATATAGTGTACTACAAGTTGGTATTAGAGGGTACTCTTATCTTTCTAACAACTGATGCCGACCCATCCAGGCCCAATGTTGCAACCTATAGCTTTGTTACCACTCTGTCCCGTACCCATGCCATATTTTCATGCGGAATTAAAAATTTTCTTAAAGAACCTTTGTCATTATTTAAATCACCAAGCATGGTTGTGAAGAAACTCTTCAAACATCCATGATCTAAACATAAAACCCACTGTATGATCAACAACTGAAAAATCAACTTGCAAATCAACAGTGCGGAAAGCTTGTATTGTGAAATTGAAAAAATGAAAAATGTGATCCCACAATCTCGCAACCCCGCAACCCTACATCGTGCATCCCGCATCCTACAGAGAGGAAATTGCAGAAGTTGAGATCTGCAAAAATGCAATTGCACATCCCGCATCCTACGAAAAGGAAACTGTGGAAGACAAGATCTGTGAAACTGCAATCCCGCATCCCTCATCCTCCAGAAAGGAAACTGCAAAAGCCAAGATCTGCGAAACCACAATCCTGCATCGCGCAAATCGCACAAAGGAGTATTTTTAGTAGGAAATTCAACTTTTTTCACTAATTCTTGGATCGATTCGACCATTCAGGCCATCATCACTTCGATCATCCCATTTCCATAACTTAACTGAAAAAAAGGAATTGAAATAAAACATGCATAGATGCATACAATTACTATCATACAACTGAATAAATTCGTCAATTAAACACGTTAACATGCTCATCATATATTATTGAGCAAATATAAATGCAGAGAAATACAACTACAAGGATTAATCATAGACAAGAAAACTTATCTCGAAGAAGTTTACTCCATAACTAGCTATGTCGCTGCAACGTTCCACCCAACCATAGGCCAGTGTGCTCATCAATCTCTCAGCAACACTACCACCCCTGAGCTGGGCATGATTTCCCCAAGGAATAAGAAACACTAGCAGGCTCACACATCACCAAGGGTTCAACAAAACTCATCCAAGACAACATAGTTGGGTTTATCAGGCTGTAGGAAACAAGCCAATATACACATTTAGGACTAGCCAAGCCAACTAACAGATGGGTTTATCAGGTTGCCCATCTAAGGATCACACACAAGGCTAATCACAACAAGACACAGCCAAGCCAACAGATGGGTTTATCAAGCTACACATAGTCCAGATAACGTTTACATAAAAGGTCAACCAAGCTAATAGATGGGTTTATCAGGCTATACATCCAAGCCATCTCACTATTGGGTTTATCGGGCTGCAAGGCGATGAAAAGGATGACCACTAAGCTAGTGAGCTAAACCATAGAGATATGGACACCTGCACCAAATATAGCTTGGTTTCTAAAACATCTTCCCACCCAACACAAGGAAGCATCCCCTTATCTGCTACATAGTCCCTCAGGCTATGCCTTCCTCTTCATTGTTATTCAGGGTGGTGTTATCACTCCAAGAAACTCCTCTAGATTGTCGCTCGAGGATGCCTGGTAACTTAAATATTTTTAGGGTTTTCTAATATGAATCAATTTAGGTGACCTATATGACCTTCCACTCTCAAGACATGCATGAAAATCAATAAATTACGAGGCTTTTAGTTACCACTTTTCAGAGGTTGACAATAAGGTGTAGGGATGGAGAACTCATCAGGCTGGCAAATTTACACACAAAAGAGATGCATATAAATGGCTAAATCATGATAAGGATGGTACTTATAATTCAAATTACATCAACATGGCAGTAGGGTGACAGTGAGTAGTCATTAATTAACTTGATTTGAACCTGAATACACATTCAAGCATAAGCATAGAAAAGACATAAATGGAAGCTGAACAAATGATAACAAAAGAGCTTATATTAAATCATGCGTAAAATGAGAAGCCGACAAAAGTATGGTCTATAAGTCCCCAAAGTCGAATCTTTTCAATAAAATAAGTCTTAGGATTTATAGCCTTTACAAAATACTTAGATCCTGAAAACTTGGATCTGTTTTAACAAAAATAAACAAAATATTTGTTTTTTGTAAATTAGGTTAAAAAACCCTAATTAACTACTTTTCTAACTAATTGTAGAATTAGTTCACTGTATGAACCTTCAGATAACTAAGGTAACTGCTGGAAATCACTGCCATTGGCCCTCTGCTGGTTAAGTCACTATTTTCTTTTGACAGCTAGGTGTTGGCTACCTTTTCTGCTGTTATGTCATAGTAAAACTAGAACAGACCTTTCCTGATGCTTTCGTCAGTGTCCTTCATCTTCAGACTTTGTCCCTGAGCCATCTATATTCACTCAAAACTGGTCCTGCATGCCAAAATTTAATTTTAAGCCTCTGTCTACTTTTGGTGGTGAAGAGGCCATACTATCGGGAATGTTAGTTGCCGAAAGCAGTGCTTTCTGTGGCTAATGAACTGCCCCAGCATCCGCCTAAGCCACCAAAAGCCTTGTTTTCCAAAAATTATTAGGTTTCTTCCAAAAATGTTCTTTTAGGTCTATTTGCTCAGCTCTATTCTTTAGCGGGCTCTATGATAGGAGGGTTAACAGCAGCCTGGCTTGTTTCTAGAGGCTGAAGGCTAACTGCAGCTTTAGTTAGGGTTTCCAACGTGGGGTGGCTACTAGGGTTTCCCTTGGCCTCCTTCAGCTGTAGTATTTGGAGCCTAATCATCCTATACAATATAGTATTGTATTTTAGGTACCTTTTATTTGGTTTCTTTAAGAAAATATACCTTTCTTTTTGCTGTCAATTGCTTTGTTAGGTCAACTTTTGCCCTAAAAGTTTGGCCAAACTGATGAAAATTGGGGCTCAGAGATGGATTTGTTCCTTCAAATCTGTGATACCTGGGTATAAAATGGAATATATTTTTATAGATTTGTTTTTTCTAATAAAAACCTCTCTCAATGTTTTGGAATTTGTTTTAGGTTTCCCGAGATCTGGATTTTAAAAACATGTGTCATATAGGAAATTCTGAGATCCAAAAATTACGGCTCAGAGATGGATATGATTCTCCCAATATACAACACTTGTAGGAAAAATGAGATAGGTTATTGTTCTCTGACCTGTTAGCAACAAAAACCTCTGAGAATTTTGAAAAATGATTCTCTAGTCGCTCATAATCACCATTTTAAAATGATGCCTTTTCACAGTAAAACGCCCCTTTTGGTGGCTTAGAGCGTCTTGAAATTTCGGTCTTAGCTGCCGAAAGTTTGCTTTCGGTGGCTTAAAGACCGTTTTGAAACCACGATTAGCCATGGAAACCTGTGTTTTGATATTTTTGAGCGGGATTTTTCTCCAATGCAGTTTTGCTAGCTTTTGGTGGTTAACGCCCTTCTTGAATTGTTCACTAAGCTACCAAAAGAAACACTTTTCGGTGGCTAATGAGATGTTTGAAGTCTCACCTAAGCCACCGAATGTGCTTTCACCATTTACTTGCTTACTCGCTCGGGGTCGCTTTCGATGGTTAACCTTCATCCTGTGTTAAACTGTTAGCTACTGAAACAAAGCCTTTCGATGGCTAATGAGATGTTAAGAACCCCGCCCAAGCCACTGAAAGCTAAAACTTCTAATTTTTTCAACCATAGAAAAACTAGAGACCTTCAATTTGTTATTCATATTTAAATCTTTCATAACATGACTTGAATTCTTCATACTATCAAAATAAATTTATTTTGGGAGATAACAGGTGGAAAAGAAGAAAACTAGACCCTAGATCTGTCAATGAGGTTCGTTCTCACACTGGATTTATCAAGCTATATCAGACTACCCTTCCACTCCTGACTAGTTCAGACCGAAACAACCAAGGAATACACAACAAGCTATGAAGTTCACCCATAAATCATAACTCCTTGTTGATCATTCATGTTGACCCCCCCTCAAGACAGATCTTTGGGCATGCACAAAACAGGAGAAACATTGGAATCGTGAAAGGTAAACACAGGAAATTCAGCTACGTGAGCTTCCACAGGAAATATGGATCCCAAACAAGAATATCGAGACCATTTTTCCCCAAACTGTGAGTGAAGTATGAAACAACGTTTTTTCCTGAGGAAGAAGCGTACGTTTTTTGGGCATTTTCTTTCCCATGAAGTCAAAATGTGTCCTTCGAAAATGGTTTCTTTGCCCAATTCGAATTCTTTCCCCCACTCTTCCCATTCCTAGGAAAAAATAACTCCTCAACCAAAATTATGGTAGAAATTAATGGTTGGGGAAGAAGACAAGAATGGGTAGTTGACAGTTTTTATGGTTTTCCCCTAACACATGGAGTTCTCCAAAGAATTAAGGTTAAACATCCCCCCCACCTTATCCTTAGGAAAAAATCATGCCCCCGTCTCATTATCTGTTGCATTGACATAGCTAGTTGTGGTTTTGTATTAATTTGCATATTTACATGATGTTCAAAATCATAACATGTCAGCTAGCACAAAATACCATCGGCATCTATTTTAATTGCTGAAACATAAAATGATAAATCAATGGTGTGGATTTTTCCTTTAGCTCCACACCATGATTAATTACATCATATATATTTAATGCAACGGGGTCAAAACCGGGGTGTTACAGCTAGAATGGAAGGTGCTTACAAACACTAAAAATTCTGGGCCTAACTTCGAAAGGATGGATAGTATCAACTGATCCTGTTTATTCTCAATACCACATTTCTTTAGCTCAAGCAATAGAGAGGTGAACTTAGTGAATAACTCCTAGATAGTTTCAAAATGCATTGGGCCCAAGCTGATGTCCTCTCAATTCATCACTTTCCCAAATAGTTATTCTAGTTTAACCAAGACTTCATTTTGGGTTGTCAAAAAGTCTATATTAAATAAGAGCTCTCTTGAAATACTTAGGCATAAAATTCCATAGGATTCATCAAATCTATTGAAGTACTTAGATTTCTCTATAGCAGAGTTTGGCTCCAGTTCCGTTCCCAAGGTAACTCTGTAGAGACCCTTGGATATCAATTAAATAACCATGTATTCCTTCCAATTGAATAAATTGAGGGGGGTAAGCAAGATCTGGGTTGCTTCCATTTCTGTCTGCGCTAATGGTGAGAAAATTCTTGAAAGTCCTGCAAAAAACACTCAATTTTATCTGGAATTTATCTAAAAAATGAAGCTCAAACACTCAATATTGATATGAAACACACTAAAATCCAACTAGATCTTATAAAATGTGATAATTTTTATCAACAACACAATCCATGAGCCTTATAGAAAGTCACAAATCGAATTTTAGGCAAAACCAACAAAAAAACATGAAAGGAGAACACTTTTACATAACGAGTGTGAACTGAAAATGGATGATTAGAGGAAATTTCAATTTAAAATGGGCCTTCCAAAAATAATACAAATTCCATGTCATCATATATTAGCCAATAAAAATGCTTTAAAAAACAAAAAGGGATCACCTCTTAAACAATTTTTTAATATAAATTTGTGGATAGGTATCATAAAAAAAACTATATTTTTTTTTTTGTACTTTCGACATATCTCCATGTGTTTTTAATCAAATTTAGATTGGGAGAGCTCGTTGGATGTGAAATTAAATTCCGCATCCAACGAGTACCCACTTGGCATACTTTTGATGGGCCCTGCTACCCCAAAACCAAGAAATACCTGAAAAAATGTGATGATGACATCATCATCACATTGTTTTCAGGTATTTCTTATTTTGGGGGTAGCGGGGCCCGTCAAAAGTATGCCAAGTTGGTACTCGTTGGATGCAAAATTTAATTCCACATCCAACAAGCTCTCTCAATTGAAATTTGAGTAAAAAAATAGGGAGATATGTCCAAAATACGAAAAAAAAAGTAGTTTTTTCTTTTCTTCCTACAAAATTAATAAATATTATTTTATTAATTTTCTGTAGGAGGCCCATTTTGAGTTGAAATTTTCTCTAATGATTATTTGATTGTCTAACATGTGAATATGTTAGTAAAAGGTTTATATTACATCTGACATGGTTCGTGATGCTTAGGAATCCCAAAATGATTGTACATGTGCAATTGGCCAAATTGGCCTCAATACCCCCCTAGGTGGGACAAACTCACTCCAACTCAGCTCAAATGGTCATGAATGGAGGTGTGGATGTGTATGAAGTTACTTGTAGCAATGATGACTCCTTGGCATGCATGGGTGTGCAAAATAAGGTGAGTGAGAGGCTCTAGGTGGGCATTAAATGCTCAAAATAGTCCAAAATTGGGCTAAAATCACCCCTAATGCTCCTAGTCAATGCCAATGACCACATTCAATGAATGGGAGTGCACCAAAAATTATGAGGGAATACATGTGTATTTTTACTGAGATGGAGTGCTCATCTAGGTGTGAAAGCTCCAATTTTACTTGTTATTTTTCCCAATTAAGCTACCTAAGTCCAAACCATAGTGCATTAATGCACAAATAAAAATAAAATTGACTAGGGACTTAGAATAAAGTACCAAGTGTTGGATTACTATTCTAAAAACAAGACCTACAAAGACCTGTTCGTATTGTAAATCATTTGATCATATTTCCAAACAATGTCCACAAATGATTACGAAGTGGCAGGCTTGAACTATGGGGAATCCCAACCCCATGCAGAATCCCAATCTAAACCCCAACAAGAACATCCAGATGATTTTTGTCGACCCAAGAGAATTTTTTTTTTTTGTCGTCAGAAGGGGAGGTGTTGTGACTGGAACATACTAGGACCCACATCATGGATAACCTCAGGTGCGACCGGTGACACAAAATAAAGTACCCTTCGACATCCAGAAATAAAATAAGGTATTCTTGGACGTCTGACCAGAATTTGTTGACCCAAATCAAGCTTCAACATCTTGACAAGTAAGAGAGATGTCTGAAAGGTTCAATCAAATACTCATCAATCAACCACCGAGAAAGGTTAGTAAGCTCAAATAATTTTTCAAAAGTTGTTTGGCACTAATCTATGATAAAAATGTTGTCACAAAATTGACAACGCATATAGAAGAAACTCCAAAAGAAGTGCGACCTTAAAAAAAGAGTTAACCATGTTGCAAAAAGATTAAAAATGGGTCACATGTTGTGAATGATTACGTAGATAGGAGGCTATGACATGGGATATATCATTTTAGATATGGAATTTGATGTCAATATCTTGACAAGGAATACATGCGAAATAATGAACAAGCTGCAACTGGATTGGTCTCCCATCCAATTAAGGTAGGCAAATCATTTGAAGGTTCTATCGATTTGTCGATTGAATCAATTACCTTTCGATGTAGAAGGTCTGAGAACATACACATACATTGAAGTGATCAAAATTGTTAATGATACAAACCCATATCCTATACTTTTAGGGATTGACTAGGTGATATATAATCATACCATCATTAATTTTAAGAGAATAATCATGTCATTTGAAGGTTTAGAGATGTGGGTGGTCACGCCAATTGATCCACTGGAAGGATAGAGATATGTTGAACCAGTAAATAGTGAAGGACAAGGTGATTACCTGTATTACATATGTAATATTATGTCCTCTTGATATGACTATATAAATCCAATAGCTGATGGAAAGCTGAGTTGGAGGAGTGTTATCTCTTGTACATCTAATTTAGGTGAAGCATTAGAAAATTGGCAGAATTTCTTGCATGAGGTTTCCATGAGAAGATGTGCATGAATTACAAGATCTGTGTGACGAGTAGGAGTTGGGGCAAGTGAGATTCCTACATATGAAGTTATGCCTAATATTGCATCTTTTATAGCATAATTTGAATCAAAATTTACACAATAGCAGTGATTGTCTGCCTTGGACTTTGTGCTGAAAGATACACCTGCTAGATGGTGGCATACACATAAACAGTCTATCTCTGAATGGATGCGATGTAGACGATTGTTGGAGATCATATTTGGAGAAAATATCAGTTATATTGGTTGCAAGTATACATGGTTTTCAAATCCTATTGAACATATTGAGCATTGTCCCAACACATGGCAGGAATCTACACGACAAGAATGGGTTCACCACTTCATACATACACTAGACATGATACCAATGAATTAGTATACATATTTTGAATATTGATGAGGAAATATTGAGTTGGAATATCTAGCCACTAGTTTCATACATACCTTCGGTTTCGCAGTGAAAGAGAAGAAGATATTTGAAGAAATCCCTGTCGTAGTGTCAAATGTCCATCAATGTAACATGAGAATCCACCATTGGATGGAGTGCTACAATGTGATGGGAGAATTGGATGATGATGACCCACTCCACATACACATACCCGATTCCAAAGGTGCACTCACTGGAAGGATTTGGAATTTCTAGTGACCAATACCTGAGTCCACTCAAGATTAAGAAAGTTAATATTGGCTTGCCTCAAAATCCAAAGTTCGTCAATATTGGAGATTGTGGGGATGAAAAGACTATAGGAAATATCATTGAATTATTGCATGATTTTCAGGATATGTTCCCCACCAAATCATCAGAGATGAAGTGGATATTGTAGAAGGAGCAAGTTGACGAAGTCGACTTGAACGAAGATCGACTTAGTCGATCAGCCGACTAAGTCAATGGGCCGACTAACTAGAAAGATTAGGTCGGCTAAATAAAAGTCGTGTCGGTTCATCGAACCGACAGGTAGTTATTTTGTAACTGTCTATACATTGTATATATTAGGCTGTTGAGCCAAATGAGAACTCAGTTCAATTCTCTGTCTTGTATGAACTCATTGCAATAATATAATCTGTTTTCCTATCTGTTCTTGTCTCTTGTCTCTGATTTATAGTTATGTATGTTTAGTATGTATTATTGGTAACCTTATGTGATCTGTGAGATTACAACATTGGTTCCATTGCTGGTAGTACATGTATAAAATATATGTTGACATATGATACCAGAGCAGGAGATCAAGGACTGGTGGGACTGTAAAGTTGCGAACTACTTGCAAAATTATGCACGAAGAAACATATTAACAATTGCTAAAGCCAAAGCAAGATTTTTCACAGAGACACATGAAAAATTCGTCGAATAAATGCTACAACTATTGAAGTAGCTTCTGGATGATAAAGTCAGATGCGACTAAAGAACAACAGTTGCTAGATAAACTGTTCCAAGGAGGGCGAACGAATTTGTTGGAGTGGTTTGAGAAAATCACCGATGACTTCTGTGAGGAGCAAGTAGTCGAAGACTGAACGTCGGTGGAAACTGTCAAAGCAACATTATACACCGATTTCACTAAAGAATTCTTGTGCTCCTTGCTGACCTTGCTGTTCAAATTCTTGATAGAGAATGGAGCAGGCCACATCGTCGAACCTAGACCACCACTGTGCGAACAGCCAGCAAACACCAACTGGGCGGAAAAGCAGAGGAAGTGGGAGAAGTTCATTGCAGAAAGAGAGTGGGAATACTTTCTGAGCAAGTGATTCGAACTATCTGGTATTTCTAAAAAGCGTCGGGTAGGCTATGGGGGGGTAGCTGGTCTTGTGTCAGAGGTAGAGTATAGTGGATCCTAGTTGACCTAAGGAGGATAGACGTCACCAGTAACGAAAATTCGACCGTAGAGGACCTGAAGAAAGTAGTACTATACGAAATTATGTCGGACACACAGAGGATCGAAAGGGATGAAAGACAGAAGAGAAGGGAAGCCAGACGTGAACGAGCCGCAGGGATGCACAATGAACAAAACCCTAGGGAGAATGAACATGAAGAGAATCCACCAGAGTCCGGTCATGACCGACAGGAAGAGGGCGTAGAATAAGAGGTGTCCCCCACAGAGGAAGAAGTGTGGATAGAGCAGCGAGAAGCTCTCCAAATAAGAGCTCCTGACGACGGAATAACCCTTTCCCCGACAAATCCACATACTAGAATCCAGACTATTATCGAAGAGGATCTACGACTAGGAGCTAGTGACTACAGCATATGGAGTCGACTAGGTGATGACACATACACGGGTCGACACCTTATCATACATTGACCACTTGAGGGAAACTGGGTGACGTTTCAGGCAACACCCTCCCTTCGAAGTATCCACTTGCTCTTACCGACACAAGAAGGAGCACCCCCCCCGCCAAGTACAGCTTTTGAAGAAATTAAACAAGCATAACTGTGCACACAAAGTTGCAGTGGACCATCAACAATAGAAATCCACAACAATCCACTGTACGTCGAAGACGAATTGACCAACGATGGGAGCACAAGTTCCATCGACCAAAACTCCGCAGGACCAACTACATCAACAACCCCACCACTTTCACCACCACCCACCCCACCGACCCCACCAACTTCTGAGAGAAGTGAAAGTGATTTAGACATGGGTCATGGATCAGCTCACATTCCTCTTTACGAGGGGGATGAAGACCCCAGATGACATTGGTTCGTTTGTGAGTTGACCTGGGAAGCAAACTAGGTGACGGATGAAGACCGACAGATGGCTCAGTTCGCGGGAGCCTTACGAAAAAAGGCCTTGACATGGTACATGACCTTTTTGGAAAGGAAACCCAAAGCGATGAAAGTTGAGATCAAGGTGCAGTTCTTATCATTCTTCAAAACCCCAGATGCCAAGCACCTGGCCGCCAAAAATCTCAAAACGGCACAACAAAAGCTAGGAGAGATAGTCTGCGACTATGAAAAATGTTGGAAGGACCTATTAAGCCAATTAGATTATGTTATTGATGAGAAACTACTAATTCAATGGTTCCTTGCAGGATTATCATAGAAAGTACGTCGACATATCAGTCTGGAAATGTTCAAGACATATGAAGATGTGCTGACCAAAGCTCTGCAGGTGGAAATGGACGAAGACATTCCTGTGTATCCGATAGGCCACATACTAGAGGAACAACTCAAGAATGTGCAGAAGTATTTGAAAGAACTGACCCTCAAGAATCAAGAAATATGGTGTACTAAATGTTCGACGATCGGACACTCGAAAGATAATTGTTGACATGAATGCAGTTGACAAGACGTCCGCTTTGTGCAAACTAAAGAATTTTACGATATTTGTCAGGAGCATGGAGATCATTCTACGAAAGAATGTCTGTTTAACATGAAAAATGCAAAGGCTTCCTGGTGCGCCATCTGTGAGACAAAAAGTCACAACACGGCCGACTGTCAATTAAACCTAAAAAACCGACAAAATTATCAGGCAGTCTACCAGACGAATGCAGTAGCGCAAAACAATGAGAAAAATAATACCAATGACCAGAACATGCAAAGATACGAAGGCCACCTTTATGAGTGCCGGTACGACAATCGACGACAAGGGTTTGGAGGAAGAGGTCGATTCATCGGGAATTGCGACATACGATTGCGTTGATCTACCCAGTGCTTTATATGTCATAAAGAAGGGCACTGATACGCCGACTGTCCATACAAGGACAAGACTGATTTGAAATTCTGTAACCATTGTGGAGTAGGCGATCACTCTCTAGAGGATTGTCCTACCATGTTAGAAAAAATCAATAATAAGAAAAATGTTAATGTCTTGTCTTGTGTACAAAAGCATGATGTGCTAACTAATAAGAATCTACATATCGTTACTCTACAAGGCACAAAAACAAGCCCTGATAATCCCCAAATTAGTAAAATTGAAAACACAAATGGCTATCTAGATCCTATGAAAGAAAAACACACATATCAAGAAGCAACACAAATATTTCAAGACATCGCACAAAAAGAAGATCTCGTTAGCAGTCGACCTAACACAGTACATCAATTAATCTATCTCACTCAAACAGACAAATCTGTAGCCCAATTCATTGATTTATTGCACCAGATAAAAAGTACTAATCCTGAAAAACAAACTAAGAACATTTGCAGCCTAAATCAAAAAGACAAAAATGATGTCGACCCACTTGTCGACCTGGAAATCGAAGGATTCCACATCCGACAAGTAGTGCTCGATTTTGGATCTCAGGTAAATATCATGACCCAGGATACATGGGAAAAGATGGGCCGACCTTGACTCTATGAGTTAGGCATTTACCTAAAACTTGCTGACCAAGGTCTCATTGAACCCATTTGGGTTTGGAAAAATGTCGACACGACCATCAAAGGAATATCAACTAAGGTTGATTTTGAAATTATTGACCCAAAGGAAGGATTTAGTTCCTTCCCAGCACTAGTTGGTCGACCTTGGGGACAAAAGATGAAAGCCTCCATATTCTTAGACAAAGAGTGAATTAAGTTAAAAGGAAATGGTCACAAAGTCATTGTACCCATTAACCCTTCCCAAGGAGCACCTTGGACCAAAATGATTGATGAGGAAGTTGATATTAGGCAGCTTTACCAGATCCATAACAATACGGACTATACAGAGCCAAACATCTATGGGGAACTTCACTTAGGTAACCAAGACTCAATTGGTTATAATTCAGATGCTGAATTATATGATTGGGAAATGGAAAATTATGAAACACAAGCAAGAGGGTGCTGGACCATACAAAAAGTACCGAAAAAACCAACTCGACAGTGCTTCATTATATCAATTATCCCCAAAGTATTTGAAAGGAAAGTCAGGGAACGACCCACCTTACAACCAACCAGCTTACATACTACTCAATTGCCCAGGTATAAGGAGAGAGAATCCCCAATCATGCATGTTGAACAAGTATCTAAAAATATTGGAGAACATGGCAGACTTCAAATCTTAGTAGAAACATTTACAGGTCAAGTAGCTAGATGGTGGGACACCCATCAATCAAAATTGCAGACTTGGACAACTGCTTCAACTTTCTTTGTTGAACGGTTCGGTGGAAAAAAGTTAACCCAGGAAGCTCAAATACCTATCTTTGTCCAAGGACAAAACCTAGAAGAACACATCAAGCTTTGTGAAAAGGAGTGGAGAAGGCTTGGATACAAAGATGAGCGAGCTTGGCCACATTTGTTTCCTTCCACCCTGGCTGACTTACCTAATAAATGGTATAAAATGGAGGAAGCTAGAGGTGAAACCTTATTTTGGCAGGAACTTAAAGAAAATTTTATTAAGGACTTCTAGTTCATACCTCAAAACGAAAAATTGGCTGGCACAGCACACCAAATCAAACAGTTTCTCCAACCGACAGCAAAACAACCCTCCCAAGACCATCGACAAATAAAGGACTGTAACAAGATACAAACTGAATCAAAATCCTAGTCGACATGCTTACACTTAGAAAATGAACACACAAAAGGTAAAAGCTTCACATGGAAGACCGATCACATTGAAACAACCAAACCCATCTACTCAATCTTGAAAGTCGAGACCACCGACAAACCAGATCTGGACAGAATGACTGCAGCCGAATTCCCTGCCACATTCTCACAGTTCACAGAAGGAAGTCGACCGATCAATGAAGCTAAAGCACTAGAGTGGTTAGATTCCAAAGAGAAAACTAAGGAGGTCGACATTTCAAATGACGACTGACCAAAAATAGCCAAGATTGGTGATTACTGGAATGAACAACAGACCACTGAAATAGTGAACTTACTTAGAGAGTTCCAGGATGTCTTTGCAAGGGAATATAAAGACTTAAAAGGCTTAGTACAAGAGATGGGAGAAATGAAAATAGACACTAAACCTGATGTCCAACCTATCAAGAAAAGACCTTATAAACTAGCTCATAAGTACAAAGAAATAGTTAAAAAGGAAATAGACAACATGTTAGTAGCAGGGATCATTTACCCCATCGACCAGTCTGAATGGGCAAGTCCCATGGTCATACAGCCAAAGAAACATGACCCGATAAGGTTGAGAATTTGTGTCGACTTTAGGGAGCTTAACAAAGTAACATTAACAGATCCATTCCCAACCCCCTATGCTGATGAAATCTTAAATGAAGTTGCAGGACATGAATGCTATTCATTCACAGATGGATTCTCAGGGTATAACCAAATACCCATAGCAAAAGAAGATCAAAAGAAGACAACATTTGTCTGTGAATTTGGCTCTTTTGCTTACAGAGTTATGCCTTTTGGGCTAAAGAATGCACCTGCAGTGTTTTCCCGAATTGTTGTTAAGACCTTCCAAGAATATATCTATAAGACCATGGCAGTATACTTCGATGATTGGACTATCTACTCCACCTTAAAAGATCACTGCACATGGCTTCGACTTATGCTGGAGATATGTCGACAGATTCAACTCTCCCTGAACATTAAGAAGTGTATATTTATGACCCCTATAGGAATACTCTTAGGAAATATTGTCTGTAAAGATGGTATCAAAGTCGATTTTGCCAATATTAAAATCATCCTTGACCTGAAACCACCAATAAACCCTAAACAAGTTCGGGTGTTACTGGGCCATACAGGCTATTATAGGAAATTTATAAGACATTATTCAGACATGACCTACCCTCTAGAAGAATTATTAAAGGAAGACCAAGAATTTAAGTAGATAGAAGAATCCAAGATCTCCTTCGACAAACTGAAAAGAAAACCGGTTGAAGCCCCTATACTCAAATTTCCAAACTGGTCAACCAAATTTCATGTGCATATCGATGCCTCAGGAATAGAAATCGAAGCAATCCTGAATCAACAAGGGGATGATGGGATGGATTATCCTATAGTGTACAATAGTTAAAAATTAAATAAGGCTGAAAGGAACTATTTGACCACTGAAAGAGAAGCCCTAGGTATGGTCTTTGCCCTCCAAAAGTATCGACATTACCTATTGGCCAACCCCTTCACATTTTATACCGACCATCAAGCTTTGAAGTACCTTGTTAATAAACCTCTTCATCATGGGAGAATTTGTCGATGGCTACTTCTGTTTCAAGAATTTGAGTTTGAAGTGGTGGTATGACCAAGAAAGTTAAATGTCGGGCCCGACCACCTATCTCATATCGACACAGGGAAGGAACCGACCGGAGTCGATGACGACTTGCCGGATGCACATCTATTCTGCATAGAAGTAGTACCCAAAGAACTGGAAGAAATAGCTCAGTTCTTGGAGACAAGCCAGGCACCAGAAGGTCTGAACACCAAGAAAAAACCAATCTTAGCACTAGTGCAAAATGAGAGATTAGTGACCAAGAGACCAAAAATTTTGGTCACCACAATTTTTTTCAAGGGATAAATGACCAAAATTGATAAATTTAAGCGGGCTAACTAAAAAAGACCAAGATAAATGACCAATTTTGGTCACATGATAAAACTAAACTAAAAAAGACCAAGATAAATGACCAAATTTGGTCACGGGGTATTTAGAAAAAAATGACCACATAACAATTGATCATTTATTTGGTCATTTTTAGTTGTGGATTAATTCGGCAATGAAAAATTACAATTTTGACAATGTTGTATATTTTTCTAAATTCTAAGATTACAAATGGATTCATAGACCCCCTAGAACTTAGTAAATTGCAAAGCCTCACGTGTTACAACTCCACTGTTAACACCAAATTAATTATGACAATGTCTTAATGGTAAATTAACTATGACAATGTCCTAGCTGTAAGCTATTACTTATATATTTGAAAATAACTATACAAATATACCTCTATACATTTGTTTTTAAATATTTTATTTATAAATAATATTAATTATTAAACTAGTTACATTATAAATAAATAAAATGTTCCTAAGTATTTTTTATTATGTACTAATAATACATATAAAATTTTAAAAAAATATACCAAGTAATTTTTTATTATATACTATTAATACATATAAAAAAATT
>LPNX010289081.1:88594-103514 GCA_001517045.1 Pseudotsuga menziesii
CCAATGGACATCTCTTTCAATTTCTCAATCAGCTCCTCAACCAGGCAATATACGCAATGTTTATGTTCATGTTCATGTCTGTGAGATTGTTAATTTGACAAATTCAAGGGTTTCTGTAATGGAAATCATGGTATGTTTGATGGGGTTCTTTCCCTTTTGTTCAACTGAAAGCCGACATTCAGAGATTTGGAGCAGTCCGCCATAGATTTGGGTATTTGTTAGTCCTATATCTCTCTCTTGTATATATATGCAAACAACACATAATAATTGCCAGATGGGAACAAAATCCACAAAGATCCATTGTTATATTGGAACCCAAGTGATTTCAGGGATGAAGATCGGCCATGGCAAGAGCCAACGATGCCAATGGGCAGCTCTTTCAATTTCTCAATCAGCTCCTCAACCAGGTAATATAGGCAATGTTTATGTTCATGTTCATGGCTATGAGATTGTTAATTTGACAAATTTATGCTTCTTTCTGCGCTAGTTTACTATACAATATAGGAAGGTAGATGCCACAGGGTTTTGGAAGGATAAGATGATACCAACTAACCGTGTCTATAGATAAAAGCACACGGTTTTTTATCCAGGATCTATTACATGTTTAGAAATAAGTGAATTCGTGGGCTTTGTATTTCTTAGGGTTGTTTTGTGTGACCTCATTCTCATATTAACCTCATTCTCAAGCGCAAGTTCAACTTATATATCCTTGTGAAGTTGATGTCAAAGCTTATTAATTTATTATTAATCGATTTTTATCTAAAATGGAGGGATAAGAGTATAATTCTAAAAAAAATTGAACATAAAAATATAATATTATAATGCTTTGTAATTATTATAAATACTATATAGATAATAATTATGAATAAGAGGACATGAGACGGGCTATGGAGCAAAGTCTTTAGGGGTTAAACAACCAGGTGGACAATTTTGCTTGAGTTCAAGCCTGGTTCGATAGACATTTCAAAGTGGTTAGAGCCAAGAGGTCTAGTCCTATGTGAAAAATTTAATGGAGGGCATCTGGCTCAGTGTCTCAATGGAAAATAATGAGCACATTGGTCAATGTAACAAACCTCCGTGCTTAGTTGAGAAAGGACGTGTGGAGGCTTCTCTACCTGTCGAACCTGCTAAAGGAGAAGTGACTGTGTTGACTCCAACCGACCCTACGGTTTACGCTAGGAAGAAAGAGCCACTACCGGTGAAGGTCCTAGTAGTTGAAACCCCGAGCTCTAAATACAATGCATGTTCGATCATTGAAGAGCACGTGGACTCCTCCCATGGTGCACACTCTAGTTAGAAGAGGTCCCTCTTCTTCAGATAATTATTGTGTTCTCAAGTTTTTTTGGTTCTTAGTGCTAGATATGCTGTTGGTTTATACTAATCTCAAGGGAGATGCCTGATAAACCCTTCATGGTTGAATAACAGTATCCACTATTTATTATACATCAATGTCCATGGATAGTCACATATGCATAATAACTATATTTTGCTAATGTATCTGGGCCACTCACAGGGCTGGCTGTATGTTGCATGCAGAAGTTATATCCAGCCCCAGAATCAAATACCCTATCATAAAAGCTAAACAAAAACCCAAAATATCCTAAAGCACCCTACAAAAGCCAAGATTATTGTTTGATTTCACAATGCATGAGTAATTACTTCAAATTAAGTATGATGAGCAACTACTTATCTTATTTCAAATTTGATGTATGTGAAATTTCAGACATTAAATTAGTTATGATTATACATATGCCTCTAAAATCATATCTGCACATCCTAATAAATTTAAATTATCTGTGTTCCTATACAGTAATAATTCAATTAAGGAGTCTTATATTGTCCAGTTTTACGATATTGAAGCAGATACATTTTGACAACAAAATCGATAGTCAGATGCCTTGAAGTTTCTGCTCCATGGAAGGTCCCCCTGCAATACCAGTTCAATTCTGTCCAACATTTACTACTGATCCAAGGCTCTTTGTGGTTATGTGATATCATCTCCTCCCCACACCTCTTTATGGTGTTTGGGTCAGTGATTTGTCGAAACACATGGGAGGCTTGGAAGTTTGTCTACCCTCTAGTTAGGTGAAACTTCTCTTGAGTGCAAGATGAGACATAACTTCACACCCTATGTGGAGTTGGTTGCATCAAGGTCAGTGTCTATCCAAGTGTTCAGGTTTCAGGCACTCTGATTGAGCAAGAAAGGGATGATCTTTTGGAGAGATCTTTTGAATTTTGAGACCAGGGACTGGATGGATTGGATATTGCTAGCTCATCAAAAGTTCTTGTCCTCTAACAAGCTGGCTATCAAACCTATTATGGGGCTGAATCCCCCCGAAAAGGAGTATAAGCTGAATACAGATATGCAGGCCCCTTTATGGCAGGATTAGGGTTGGAGATTTGAGAAGCAACTCCAATTGTATGATAGGAAAAAGATTTACTCTCTTCTACATCAGAAGCGCCTTTATCTCCTATGTTGAATGCTAGATGGACTTGTTCTGATCCAAAGTATCGGTTTATATGTCAATTGCATAGTGTTTAGTCACTCTGCCTTAGTGACAAGCTCTGGGTTTTTGTTTGACTGGATGTTTACTAGGGGCTTCCATCCAAATCCCACCTTGCTAAAGTAGGTTTATGGATGGTATTTTCCTCTATTGCAGTCACCCATAGATCTTGGAACATGTTCTATGGAGTGTAAGTTTGCTAGAACTTGTTGGAAATATGTTCAGGATAAGCACTCACTTCTGTTTCAAGGTCAGCTTTATTGGCTAACAACACTACTTGGCGTCTTTCATTCCATAGTACTTTATCCCTTCATATGCATTTGGGATTTTCTTTGTATCACTGCTTTATTTATCATTTGGAAGCTACGGTGAAAATATGTGTTTTCTGATGAGGTCAGTTCAATCCAATTTTTTTATTACTCTTGGCAAGAAGAGGCACATATGCAATTCTGCCATAAACTATCTTTTGATTAAGGATGCCAAAGGGTTCAATGCACCAGATCATTCCGATTTTATTTTGGAGCTTTCTCTTAAACATTCTCTTGTTAATACAAGACATATCTTCCAAAAAAACGTCTGAACAAAAAATATGAATTCTAGGTAAGAAAGCTGAGCTTACAGTTAAGCCTTCACATGTCTTATTGTTGTTAAAGCATACAGTTTCATTCAGATTTTCTGCCACACCCTTGTCATCATCATGGAGCAACCTTCTGAACATTTAAAAGATAATATCAGTTAGAAAAATGCATAATCAAATAATATCAAATCTGATGACAATCATTGCCAACCTATGTAACATAAGCTCTAGTTCTCCATCGAAAATGCTTGAACCCCTGACAGCACGATCAATTAGTAAAGAAAACTGTGTCTCATTGTCTTTCACGTAGATGCCTAGATTCAACTGCACTTTCAGCAATTGGCTTGATCAGCAACAATAGAATCAGAAATAAAGGTTAAGAATTATTCTAACCAGATGCTTAATATAGGTGCAACTTGTACATTTTATTCCTTGGAGGGAGAAAACCTCAATAACATCTTATAAAAAAAATTATTATGGAAATCTTATGAACTGCCATGTAATCTCCTAACTTTTGTCATATTGGAAACTGATATATTGTAGATAGTATTGTAAAGTGTGTCACAGCTTGTCACAAAATCTCTGTAATCATTCTTAACATGACACAATTTACTTGAGTAGTGAGGGCCATTCAAGTATACTCTCTCTAGGCACTTCTGTCAAGTTGCATATTATTCACTCTGTAGGAAGATCAATGTCAGAACATAACACTGAATTTTCCCTGAACTAAATCTAGAAATACTTGATCAGATTTATTATTTATACACTTTCACATTTGAATCTTTACTCCCTTCAAAAGTATGTAATCATCAATTACTACATTTTACAAAGTATTAATTCCATTGTTAGTGGCTAATTTTCCTCTTCCAGATTGACTTAACAGGAAATGACCGAGACTACAACCAAATGACTAGGGGGTCCAAGGTATCTAGAAATCCCACTTCTCCTCTAAAACTAGAAAACTCGAGTACTATTCCTCAATAACAGTTTAGCAGGTAAAAATAGGTTCCATCACTACAGTCTTACAAATATTTGCTACATGATTTGCCACAACATAGAAACTGTTAAGCATGTTTTGCAGAGCTACAAGGTTGCCAGAACCTTCTGGACAAATGTATACGGGAATAAAATTGATCAAATGAAACTCAAGCAGGGTTTTGGTTTTGATACCTGCACTCCTCTTTTTTTTTGTGTTTGCATGCTTGTATTTAAAGACTCCTTATGGAGGTTGATAATGTTATGAAACTAAATATTTTAATTAATGAATTGTTGTGTAGGAGTTGTAAACCTAAAATAGACTATAGTTAAACTTGTGCCTACTTTGGACTTCCACCAACTTTAGAAAATCTAGAAATTAAATGAAATAGACTATTCAACTTCCTCCACTAAGTTATGGCATAGCATTGTTCTTGCATGTATATATGTAATTCTTGTGCAAACAACATAAACCTCAAGCTATATTAACAGCTCATGTCTGTAAATGACAACATAGCTCGAGTTTTAGTAACAACTATGTAAGTGAATGCACTGCATCAATTACTCATTAACCAGGTCCATGAAGGGTCAATGGAGTGTCTTTGTTGTTTAATGTAGCCAAGGTGGGAAGCAGCAAGGTGTTGAGCATGGTTATCATTGATGTCAAAGATGAAACCATTAATGACAAAGGAGTAACAAGGACTTGATGACATGGCTTGTATGATAACATGGTATTGATGATGTTGTCATATTAGTTAAGATGATCATCGGGTCTTAGAACCCACACATATGGTGGTTTGTAAGCCCATGATTGTTGGAGCCCTTTGATATGATGGAATCCTTGGTCATGATGCCCTTACCACTTGAAGGAAGTACTTAATGCTGATAATTTTGAAGGAGCATGAAAAAGTATGAATGTGGAGTTATGCCTAAGTTCGATGGAGTATTAAAGTCTGAGGTAGCTGTAATACACAGAAGTCCATGAAAGCCCTCATCATGCTTGAAATCCAAGCCAGATCTTGTGTAGGTGTCCATAGCTTTGTGGTTGTGTAGGAAATCCGTTTAAAGAGATGGAGGCATGATTTCATAGTAGAGCAGAAAAGGCCATGGCCTAGATGAGACTGGTGGTAGACTGAGACCAGATGCTAATCAGTGTTGTCATCTATGTTGGTTTCATCTCTATCCTTTTTGGCGGTAGTGTCCCCAATTTCTGAACCATGCTGTTTTGGGTGTATCCTGCAGGAGGCTGGACTCCCTTTCGAGTCCTTAACATATGTGATCTTTCTCCACACCTTGTCCATATATTTTTCTAGATAGATCGTGGTGTTTTTCAGCATGGCTTCCATATCTTTGCCCAGTTGAAGTTCCTCATGGATTAGTCAAACGTCTGTTTTCATCGTTTCAGGCCTTTCATTATTCGTGAGCATGGTTAAGAACACCAATTGGATTCTTTAGTTCCCACCACTTCTTTACAGTGATCCTTGGGAAACGTTGCTCTTGCTCCGTCATTGATGCTATCTATCTTTGGAAACTAACATCTTGATCCTTATGATTCAGGTATGAACAGGAAGATATGAAGAAATATGTCCTCCATCTATTAGTACTTTAACATGTGTTTTCAGTACCATCCTTAAAACTGGTGTGCACACAAAATTCGGAGCATGGAGAATGTTATTGATGTATTACAACTGGCAAGATTATGTGATGCACTGCGCTTGAATCTGTTATGCATGCGCCTTATTGTGAAGAGCTTCAAAACTGTTGCCAAGTTAGAGGGATGGAAAGTGATGAGACAGTCCAATCCTAAGCTGGAGCAAGAGCTTCTGGAATCTGTCGTTGAGGCTGATTCTGTGAGTAGCTAAACCAAAAATTTATTACATAAGGCATAGAGGTCTTGCATTGTGCTCAATATCTACGAAGATGTCTATAAACTGGTGCCCTACATAGAGAGTCCTTAAAGGATTTTGCTATACCTCTTTAATCTTTTGTTCCATAGAGTATGTATGCCTTTTGGAAATTCCATGAATCTTTGCTATTAGGTTGAATGAATTGTGGAAAGCTAGATATCTTACTAATGCTGTTTTGGATGAATGTAGGTTTTTGCAATTGTACTACTAAACCTTCCTGGAATACTATTCTTTTCTACATATACATTACTTGTCTTATTTTGGCCAGAAATATACCATCAGGCAAGTTAGCCTTTGTTTTAACTGCCAGCATCTCATTTCGTGTATAAATTTCATCCTTGCATGATTGGCTAAAGCCTAAAAGTGATGACTTTTTTGGCTGATTGTGATGTTCATTCACAGGCACGAAGCTTACCCACTGAAAAGCTTCGGCCAGCCTATTTTATTATAAATGCCAAATGGTGTAGTTTATTTTATTCAGGTAACTTCTACATTGTTCTTTTTCATAGTAGAAGACTAGTAAGCTAGCATTGAATTTGAATTTATTAGAAATCATTTGCTTTACATCTTATGGGTTTTCTGTTTAAATAGTTCTAGTTGAACAAATCAATGCCTTATCTTTTCAGATTTGCATTTGGATATACCTATGGATTGATGACAGCAATGTTGCAGAGGCAATTTCAAAACTGTTTGTTGCAGGTTTTACTTTCTATCCAGTATCTGAGTAATTTTTTAATATGCTTCGGGTGTTTTATGGAAGACTTTTTTAGTTCCTCTTTAGGGGGGGATTTTATATCAGTTTTCAATCAATTGTAATGCTTTTGATATTGATATGAGATTCAGGTTGTAGCTTTCTTGTTAAAAATGCTGCAGCGAGGAATTTTGTATTGTGTTGTGATTTCAGAGGGAGTACTTTCACTAAGCATATTCACTGTATGTAATCCATGATTTTGCAGTTATATCATTTTTTGCAGCATTGGGTTTCCTGCTATATGGAGGAAGGTAATTTACTTTGTCTTTACAACTGTAATGAATGTCTGGATGCATTATTTCATATTGAAATAGCACAGTACTGGTTATTCTGTTCCATTTAATAGCCTTTTTTGTACAGGCTGTTTTTAATGCTGAGGCGGTTTCCAATTGAGTCTAAAGGGCGCAGAAAGAAGCTACATGAGGTTTGTTTTTCGTGTTTGATGACATGGTCTGATATCTTGGAAGGAATTTATTTGCTGCACGAAGTTGGATTTTTCACTTTTTAAATCCTTTATTTCAATTTCTTAGTTGGGAAGGGGTTAAGATACAGTAAAGTATTTGCTAGCCTAAACAATTGAACATGACATGTCTTCCACGATGTCTTGTCCACTGCTCAGAATAATATGCTATTACAAACGCAGGCAAACATTCTTTCGTATGGATTGAGAAATTTCCTATTAACATGTTGAAAACATGCTGTTGAATGAAAAATGTATGACTTACTGATCTTGACATTATTCACGACTTGAAAATCTGTTTGTAGACTATACATAGTATTCTTCTTAAATGGAATGGTACCAGTTTCAATCTAATATTTATTATTAATCTTTTGCAGGTTGGCTGTGTAACAGCTATATGCTTCACGTGCTTTTTGATAAGGTGCATTGTGGTAAGGACACTGTATACTATCTAAATTCCAATATTCTGGTGGTTTGAATTTAATTTGCCAATCGATCACCTGTTAAGCACACTTTGTTTACTTAGATTTTATTTCTAACTCCTGTCAATCTATTTTCAGGTTGCACTTTCTGCTTTTGATACAGATGCCAATATTGATGTGATGTACCATCCAATTCTAAATCTCCTTTACTATATGGTAATAGATTTTGTTTCATGCTCTAGGAAATTTGACTTATAACGTTTATTTAGTATTATGGACAACTGTGAGTCCATAATTTAAATTACTTTTTATTGTGTTAAACTAAGTAATCCGTGCCTACAATTATTATTTAACTCAGTGTACTGTATCTAGCCTTTTTCAGCTGGTCGAAATTCTTCCCTCGGCACTGGTCCTTTTCATCCTCCGTAAGTTGCCCCCGAAAAGGATGTCAGGTCAGTACCATCCAATTCGATGAGCATTGTCAACTATTGAAGCATCACAAAATCACTGGAGAGAATGGTTTGGGATCAAAGTATCTACCATCTTTATTGTATTTTTTTATATGCCCATTATCGGGAATGAATGAGATGCTTCTGAATCACATTGAGGTATGAGATTGGTGGTGCAGGATCTGGACTGTATGTCTGAGATCTGTGTGGCTATCTACCTATTTTATGGTAGTTCATTTCTTGCATCTTTTGTAATAATTTTAGGCATTTATTTTTTTGGGGAGTGTATAAACCGAAAGTTATCCTCTTGAAATCTCGTATAGTGTATTATACACTGCTGTCTTGAGGTCGACGTAGCAGCTCTTTAACATTTTTTTGACAAACTGTTCAAATATTGACAAAGATTACCAGCATAGACATCGTTAGCTCAAAGAACAGGAAGAGAGATTAAAGTATTCAAGGAAGAGAAGCTAGTGAAATGTTGGTAGTCAAAGATGAAAGCAAAAGAACATAGTTTCTTTGACTTGAGCAGCTAAACTTTTTGTTCTGAATCTGTGCAGTATGTATCCCTCTGACAAACGAGTTGCTGGAAGATTTACTGGTTGGATTTCTTGTATTTTGATGCTATTTCACTGTATTTTATCCATTGTTTAGTTTTTTTTGGTAGATCAAGTTCTGTAAATGCATAAGTAACACATGGATAAGGTTTGCAGGCTAGCTATTTTTCCATGTATCCTTGAAATGATTTTTAGCAGCCTAAGATCAGGTTTATGGTACCAGAAACTTCCCTGGACCTAATTGTTTTTGGGAGGACAAGGGAACTAATGATCATATTCTAGCAGTCCTTTGGAGACTGCAAAGAAACTTGGTAGAATTTTCCACAGTTTTGGCTTGTTTCCACCCCTTTCTGATCAATTTTTGTGTTCAGCCTTATTAAAGCTAACGAAACCTCACCTAGATTAACTGACCACTCGAATAAAAATACCCCAATCCACAGTCAATATAAAAAACCAAAATTATGTATGACAAAAAGTATATGGGCCAAAAATAAAAGTGGATTGAAATAGATAATTAGAAAGACTTAAACTTATAGCTCTGATTAATAATTTGGGTTTCCATTTTTACATTAACAGAGAAATCAAGAGAGGCTTCAGAAGATAGAGGAGAAGAAGATATACCTACAACTATACGATGCCATGGAAGCACTTGTTCACATATGTAGAGATGGCTGTCGAACAATAGGGCCTCATGACAAGGATTTAGATGAAAACCAAGGGCCTTGCAATTTCCCAGCTTGCAAAGGGCTCGAATCCTTAGTCCGACATTTTGCTGCCTGTTAAACTAGAGTCCCTGGTGGATGTGTACACTGCAAAAGAATGTGGCAACTGCTTGAACTACATTCAAGAATGTGTTCTGAACCAGACATCTGCAAGGTTCCTCTTTGCAGGTATAATCAAACATACAATCCATGCAATCCAGTATTAACCTTTATTGTTTAGATAGTCAATCCATGCTCTTTCAATATAAAATAGTTTTGTTATCTTCCAAAAATTGTAGCCTATTTCGGAATAGAATGGGAGGAGTCCCTTTTTAGTTGCCTCATATATTGTATGTGACGTTTGCAGATTATGAATACTATATAATTATGGTGCAATTAATTCAACTTGCCGTGTTTATATAATTATGGTGCAATTAATTTAAATAGGCCAAACAACTGAATAATTTCCTCTACTGTTAAGGGTGGTGAAACAGGTATGGTTTGCAGTTCTCCATCTCCTTTAACTACAGTGTCGTGTGATGATTGAGATTCTGAAGCTTACCATCTACATTCCCCCTTCTAAATACACATGGATATCGAAGCCACAGGAAGGGTGGCCATTATGACTGTCTATTACAAAAGGATCTGCTGCTTATTTGATATCCGATAAAATTCGACCTCTTGTCAAATTGTCAAGGGCTCTATCTTCATTGCTTGGACATGAAATGCGGGACACAATGAGGATACAGTCTTGCATCATATTCTCTGGACGCAATAGAAATAAGAAGAATGAGAATAGATAGGAAATAATCCATGCAATGCTTATGAATGTTCAAGGATTGACACAAGAAAATGTTGCAAGCCATCTGCAGGTATAGTTGAGTTTCTACCGTATTTTTACATACCTAAAATTGAATCACCTTTCATGCTTAGATTTTGGATGATAATTTATAGATATGTTGTATTATTTGTCTTTTTATGATTCTATTGTTTCTACAGGTCTAATTGATTTGTAATCTAAATATGTGTATAGCTTTGATTAAACAGAGCAGTCATACTTTTTTGACTTACATATTTGTCTGAATTGATTAAAATTAAAGCCTTTTTTGATGGTGTGCTTTTTCTTTTTTGAATAATCTGTAGAAGTATAGACTGTACTTGAAAAGGCTCAGCGGTGTGGTGAGTCAACAAGGTAGCATGGGCAATACATTTGGAGGAGGCAGGGAATCTTCGTTTGGTTCTCTTTGCCAAGTACATGGAATTGGTGATTTGCAAGTTCTTGCTCAATCTAGTCACCTGTCTACTTGTGCTCTTGAATCATTGCAAGCAGGAGTTCTGGGTAGATTAAATGGTTCAGTAGGCTTGGGTTTACCAGGTCTGAATTCCTCTAGAATGCTCCAATTTGCCTCTCTTCCAAACCTAGGCTGTAATAACAGCATTGGAAGAGCACAAGGAATTGCACCTGTTAACAATCCAATGAATGCATTTTCTTGTTTATCAACTGGACTTGAACTAGATCAGTTACAGCAAAAACAACAAATTGCTAGACTTGGAGATATAGGTGCTCCTGTGGATGATCCTGTAGGATTTCGCACGACGCAGCGGCAGTTGACAGCTACAAATAGTTCCCCTATTGGCTTGGGTGGAGGTAGCAGTGGCAACATCTTAGTGCATTCAACAAATAATGCTTTGGTGTTGCAATTGATGCAACAGCAGCAGCTGTTGGGGCGTGTACCCTAAGGATTATTAGCTCGGGTAAGTTCGCGGCTGTTGGTAAGCGGAGTTAGGGGTCAAAATAGTCTTAGGGGTGTCAGGGTAAGTCAAAACCCCCTTTTTTGTAATAAACCCATGGTTTAAATCCAGGGTTTAGGGTTTTTTGGGAGCCCATGGTTTGAAGCCATGGTTTTGTATCAGCGCGATGTATAAATAGGCATTTTTTTAATAAGAAAAGATTAGGTTTTATGATGTAAAGAAAGGTTAAGACAAAGCTAAGGCTGATATTGTAAGGAAAGGTTAAGTCCTAGCTGTGTGCGTGGACGACCTCTGCAGCTGTGTGCACAGAGGGATTTTGTAAGAAAGATTGAGGAAAGACCTGCAGCTGAGTGCGTAGGGGCCTGCTGCTGTGTGCGCGGCTTTTAAGGATTGAAGGGATCTGCAGCTGAGTGCGCAGATCAAACTGTGGATTTTGTAGCAAGTTGAATAAACCGCAGTTTGTGGACGTAACCCCTACATTGGGGGTGAACCACGTTATATCCGGTGTTGTGGTTTCTTGTGTTGTTTTTTTTCTGTTGTCTTTTACGCATTAATAACTGTATACATCTGATAAGTTAGATCACTGTTAATATTTAGCTTCGCTGTGAATTCCCTGTAGTGGGTTGAGCAAGTAACGACTGTTTATTTATCTGCGAAGTTGTATGTGAATGAATGGTAAAGATTTTATAGTATTGATTAATAAGATTGTTAAAGGATAAGGTACAGTAATCCCCGTCTCGGCTTGCAAAAACCTGATTCTGTGGCACCCCATAGCTGTTTCGGGTGAGACTGCAACCTGCGCGCAGGTTGTTGCCGAAAGGGCCAACACTGTGGGTCTTTTGTTGGTGCGACACTAAAGGTTTAAACCCGGGTCTGCCCTATTGCCCAACAAATTGGTTCCGTTGCCGGTTGAACTTAGTACCTGCTCAAGAGGGGTTTACATTGTACCTCAGAGGCTATGTTCTGGAGGCCCTCTATGAAGGAAATAGGTGATTGGTTTGCTGATACTTGTCTGAAATTCGCGCAGCAAGAGAATACGAATCCGCGACGAAGCGCAAGTGACTTTTTACAAAGGTATGTTTTTTGTGATGCTTATGAAATTTTCTTTGGTAGTTTCCACATAGAGTTGCACCAGTGGTTGTCTAGGTTAACAGAGAGGAGGACGAACTTTCAAGCTCGACGTATTCTTGTGTGGACCCCCGCAAGGGTCAAACTTGTGCAACACGTGAACAACGAGGTATCCCTTGCTGTCGATTTCTGGACGACGCGAACGTTGGAAGCCTTCATGACAGAGTTTGCCATTGACACAAGCACTTCTTTCAGCGAAGATGAACAACAGTTTTTCAAAGGCCCCCGTGGTAAGTTTTTAAATTCCTTAAGCTTGAAGATTAAAATACTATTGGTCGAAAAGGGTATATTATTATTTGAATCAGACTGTTAGTATTACTAACATATGTTTGCAAGTGAGAATATTTTTGACGTGCAAAGTGGGTTGCCGCGAAGTGAGCGAAGGTACAAAAGAGATTTTGAATCCTACTCTTCAGGGAAAACCATCGCACTTCCCCCTGTAAACCATCCACAACTAGACCTTGAAGAAAACCCTTCGGTAGGAAACCCTCCTGCCACCCCCCAGCGTCGTTGTGTTACGCCTAAAGTTCGGTCGCAGTGTGACAGGAAACCAAGTCCAAGTATTCCGACCACAGGTCAATCGGCCCCTGTAAATCCCCCCCCATCAACATCCTGTCCTCCTCCCAACCCTCCCAGAACCACCATGGCCCACCTAGCTGATGATATTAAGCTTCCCATATTCAACGGAACGGGATCAGAAGATCTAGAACAGTTCTGGTTTTTATGTGAGGCCGTCTGGAACGCGAAGAGTATTACCGACCTGGATGTGAGAACCGCGCAGCTCATTACTTCCTTTCGCGAATGCGCTTTGACCTGGTTCATGAAATTCTCTAGTAATCAGGACCCCACTTTGGATGAAATCAAGGCCGCCATCATTAAGGAATTTAAGAAACCAAAATTAGAATCACAGAGCATCACTGAACTCAAAGAGATTCAACAGCAGCGCGGTGAATCAGTGTGGGACTTTGATCAGAGATTCAAAGTTCTACTGGACCAAGTCAGTTTTATCATTAGTCCTGTGCAACACAAGGAATGGTTTATTGCCACATTATTTCTGCATATCAGAACCCCGCTCATGCAACAGAAGGTTGCTGACCAGCAAGAGGCTCTGGAAATTGCAATGAAGCTAGAGACCGCCCCCGTCGGAGATGATTCTGGTATTGCCCAAATCCAAGCGCAACTGGCAGGAATGGCCCTAGAGATTCATGACATGAAGAAAGCTAAAACCAGTCGAGAGGAGGTCTGGTGTACACAATGTTGGTCCGAGGGAAACCATAGGGACCAGTGCCCTGTGGTCAGAACATACCTAAATATGGGCACGCCCAACCAATTCAATGTCGATGTTCTATATTGTTAGATTTTCCAAACTACTGGCCAGCATCGCCTTGAGCACTGCCATCTTCTTCAGAGATATGTTCAAGTTCCCAAAAACCCCTACTGCCAGTTCTGTAAGTCCGTAGGGCATAATGAAGAAGAGTGTCGTAGCTACGAACTTATGCGAGAGTGCACCTCTGACGCCTACCGAGTCCACAATGAAGCTCAGAATAATGATGGCTATGGCTATCGTGGCGGCGCCTCTGGAAGAGGTGCTTTTGGCAGTCACGGCCATGGTGGGATGACCGAAAGAGGTAGAGGCCAGGTTGTGTGTTACAATTGTAACCAAGTTGGTCACTTGGCTCGCGACTGTCGGAACCCCACTACGACCTGTCGGTATTGTCGCGCAGTGGACCACGTGATTGAACAGTGCCCCCAGCTCCTCACCAAGATTCAGGAAAACAACCGTGTCCCCACCCCAAATATTCAGTTGATTTCCGTTGAGCAAAGACTGGCCCTAGCCCTCAATGTGGTCACCCGGAGTGGAGCTATGACGCATACTCAAAACTCGCCAAAGCAACCTGCCGTGGTGTGCGTACGTAAGGCCTCCGAGAAAATTCCAGCCCTTGACCCTGTGAAGGACCAAGTACCAGTCCAGGAGGCCCAGTGCAATATTGTGGACCCTGGCACCGTGGAAGCACCTGCGCGGCAACCTCAGCAGGCTTCGCAGCTACACGAGACCTCGATGGATAAAGTAAGTACACTATCCTCTTTCTTGCAGAGCTGTATGAAACTCTTGCGGAATCAGAACGCTCTAAAAGAGATGCAAAAAGTTCTTGCTGTCACAGACCCTCAGAGAGGAATTGATCAGGAGAAAACTATTAGTCGTGTCCGAAGAACGGGAAGGGAAATGAGATTGAACATTCAGATCAGAGAATATGATATGACTGATGTCATTTTGGATCTTGGATCAGACGTTAATGTCCTACCCAAGCAGACCTGGAGACAAAAGGGGAAGCCTTCCTTGGTTTGGTCACCTATACAACTGCGATTAGCTAACCAGCAAAGGATTGTACCGCTATGGAGACTTCTTAGTGTTCCAATCGACATCGATGGGGTCAGTACTCTGGCATATTTTGAATTTATTGAGATCATTGATGACAACAACCCTTATCCAGCCTTGTTGGGAATTGAGTGGGCCATGGCCAATGCTGCAGTCATCAACCTTAAGAGGAGACAGATGACCTTTGAAGGAAATGGTCTGCGCGTTATTATACCCCTCGACCCATCCCAAGGAGAAAGATATACAGAACCACTTAGAGATGAAGGGGAGCAGGATACTCTAGATCACATATACAACATCACAGCCAAGGACGCAGATTATGTCGAGCCTGATGATGAAGGTGTAATGGATTGGCAATGT
>LPNX010289081.1:121725-148991 GCA_001517045.1 Pseudotsuga menziesii
ATGGGTTGACTACCCAAATCAACATATTCAAAAATAAATAATTGCTAGAATTCTGATCTGTATAAGAAGGAGATTGGAACCATGAAAGAACAACATTTAATCAGTGTATGATCACAATAGATTATAAACACAATTTTACTCTCCTTCAAGAAAATATATTTTTTGTATGATATGAAAATGGTACAAGTAAAACTACTTATGGTCATCAAATTGTAAGACCCATTGGAGTATGATGTTATGAAATTTTAATTAATCCAAAAACAAAGAATGAAAACTCTAGTGATCTTGAATCATTTATGAAGAGTGGATGACATTGTTTGATTTATATTAAGTGTGAAATGTTTTCTTAAATAAATGAATTAATAATTATGGAACACGCAAAGTACCTAATATACATGAAAATACTCTCTCATCAACACATGAGTGCACTCCAATCAATCGTACCATCGGGGTCAACCATGATAACCAATTCAATCATGACAAAAAAGGATTTGCACTATAAATAACATATTCATAAAACATTTATTTTATAAATAGTAGAATTCCACCTTTTATTTTTCACATTATCAAATAAATACATAATCATGCAAAATTATGTAAATATTTCATTTGTAAATATCTCAAACAATTATTTATTATTTATAATTGCTTCAAACAAACAAATAAATGCCCATTATAAATAAAGTATTGAAAAAACAATATTCACTCATACCTTGAAGAAGAAACATGTAATAACATTACTACTTTTGCTTCCTCTAAATTTTATGTGTAGATCTGTAGATACGGGTCGAGGAGTAATAGGAGTCATAGATTTGATCAATCATATCTATGACTCTTAAGGCTCCAAGACCCATTTCTACAAATACTCCAAGATCCATTTGATCAATCATATCTAATACTCCAAGACCCATTTTTATAACCCTTAAGATTGACTAGAACCTCGACCGAGCTAATACCTCGGTTGAGGGCTTAAAAAAACAGACTTAGCCCTCATTCAAGCAAATGGAAAATTTCTTGTGCCTTGAAGAGGTGTAAACCCTGCCATTCCTAGCACATAAGTGAGCGGAGTTCATATCGATAGATTCACCAACGAATCTTCTAATTATTGAGATATCATACACGCATTTTAGCATTCATATGATATTTATTTTTTAATTACTTCTAAAACTTATACTTAGAAAACCACACTGCAACTTCGAAGTAGCTCAAAGAAAAATCCACAGAGTTAAAAATACACAGCCAAAAAATTTGTAAAAATGCACACATCACATATCGACGTGTCCTCTTCAAAAGGGTATCACATTGCATTTTATGTGTTTAAAACGATGCTGAAATCGAATGTGGTCACTTTCGAAAAATAATAAATAATTGTATAATGCGAAAAAAATTAACAAAAAAATATGCACATCACACTGCATTTTATGTAGATCATGCTCATATATTTATTTTTTAAAATTATTAATGCAAGATTGAATTACTCTACGTGGACACGAGCCACTTATTAGCTTCTTCAAATTTTTAAGGTCACACAGTTCATTAAATGCAAAAATTCACACATTAAATGACATCGGAATATTTTAAAAAAAATATCGCTATGAAGCCAACATAATATTCTACAATTTGTTTTTTTACTGCAAGTCAAAATTCACATGGCATATATGCGTTTTGAGGGATTCTATCTAGCACATGAGTAAAAAATCAGGTTTTCATCGCCAAATTTGGCCAAAAAGTGTTACCCATCTTCATGGAATCACCCCCAAAATAAAAATGACCAATTTTGGTCATGTAATAAAAGACCGCAAATTAGCCACCAGTGATCACCAAACCAGAAGTGGTCATTGACATGCGGATTTTGGTCATTTTTTTGGTCACCAATCTCTCATTTTCCACTAGTGTAGCTATGAAGGCTGTACCCTACAGCCTCATCAATGGATTTTTGTATAAAATGGGGTTAGACGACATTCTCAAAAGATGTGTACTCGACCACGAGAGAGAACAAATCATGCATGAAGCAAACTATGTCCCTGCAGGAGGACATTTCCAAGCAGACACCACTGCAAAGAAAATCCAATAGTCAGGATTATGGTGGCTGACAATTCTTAAAGATTGCAAAAATTTCGTTAGTCGATGTGACAGATGTCAACGACTTGGTCGACCTCTGCCAAGCACAGTAATTCCCTTGATATCTATAAACCCTAGTCTCACATTTGAAATATGGGCTATAGACTTCATAGGACTGTTTCCTATCCCATCCAAACGATCAGGTGCAAGATATATTATCACAGTAGTAGAATATGTCACTAAATGGGCTGAAGCTGAACCTGTCGACACATGTTCAAGTGAGGTAGCCACTAAATTTATCTATGAGAACATTATCACTAGATTCGGATGCCCACTCACATTGATCAGTGACCAAGGATCACATTTTATTAACAAAACCATCAAAAATTTGACCGACCAGTTTAACATCAACCACTGATGAAGCACTGCATATCATCCTCAGTCGAATGGCGCGATTGAAGCTTTCAACAAAACATTGACAAAAGGGTTAACCAAAATATGCAGCACTGACAAAGACGACTGGGATGAGAAAATCCCTGTGGTTCTCTGGGCATATAGGACAGCATATAAACGGTCGACTGATCAAACCCCCTTTCGACTAGTCTACGGGAAAGAAGCAGTCGTTCCCCTACCTTTCCGATAGCAGACACCTATTGTTGCACAAATACTACATGTGGATGTCGAACAGGAAAGAATGGACCGACTATTCCAACTCAGTAAGCTAGAAGAACATAGACTCATGGCTATCCAACACCAGGAAATTCACAAACAACAACAGAAAGTGTGGCACGACCGTAACATCAAAAACAAAAACCTGTCGGTCGGCGACCTTGCTTTACTTTATAACAGTCGAGTCAAAGGAAAACCCAAGAAGCTACATACAGAATGGATGGGACCTTACATTGTCGAAGAGATACACCCTAATGGCTCAGTCCGAATAAAGACATTACAGGGCCTAGTATTTCGAAAGCTCGTTAATGGAGCCCGACTCAAACGTTACAAAAAAAAAATGACCCTAACCATCAATCAAAACCCATAAAAAGCTAAAAATTCCAAAACAAAACAATACACCCAAAACCCAACAAACATGACAGCAACTAACTACTTTTCCAACTGACATCATCATCTTCGACCATCTTGCCATTAGTGGTGCATAAGATGGCTCGGAAAAATAAAGAGCTTACAGCTAAAAATGCAGAAGAAGTCGAGTTTCTCGGCAGATGCAGAGCTCTAGCATAGACCGTGATACCAGGCCCTGTCGAAGTCGACACAGATCGACCACTTGAAAGAGTGTACCAGCTCTTCAAAACTATGGTATCGGCCATCCAGGCCCGGATGCAAGAGACTAAGGAAGAACAAAAGGCGGAGACTGCTCGACTGCTCCTAGCATAGCACACTGCCTTCTCAGAGGCCTACAAGGTGCTCCAGGACCACATGGAGGAGTCCGTCGTCATAGAAGACATTTTACATGACTGGCCTACTCACTATGGGTAGGTCTACCAACAGAGACGACAGACTCGCCAAGGCATTCAGGCCTTGGAGAGCAGGAAAACCACAGAAGCACCACTCAGACAGACGATAGAAGATCAGATAGTGCTGGAGAACAACAAGCTGCAGAAACTGGAACGAGAAGCACACCAATGGGTGCAATAGGATCTGCCAAACCTAGAAAAGGTCGATGTCATATGCCCCCAGATGAAACGACTTATCAACGCGGCAGAAGAGTAGAACCACTCCTTAGGCCCCAATATGGAGAAAATCGCAGAAATGCCCATTTCAGAAAAGATGTCAGTACTGTCAATTTTAACGACATTGACGTTTGACATCCAGAAAGCATTGTAGAGTTGGACAGACTTTTAGTATCACCTTGCCATCACAGCTCTGACCATTGTCAAAGTCTGCGTCCAGAAGAGACCAACCATCCGTCTGCACAGTCCACAACAGTAGCAACTTTCAACGGTTCGACAGATCTTCAATTTTTTGTACCTCCCTGTTTCTTCGGGGCGAAGAAACATTTTGTTCATGGGGGAGACATAGAAGGATCAAGTTGACGAAGTCAACTTGAACGAAGACCGACTTAGTCGATCAGCCGACTAAGTCGATGGGCCGACTTAGTCGATCAGCCGACTAAGTCGGTTGGCCGACTAACTAGAAAGATTGGGTCGGCTAGCTAAAAGTCGTATCGGTTCATCGAATCGACAGGTAGTTATTTTGTAAGTGTCTGTACATTGTATATATTAGGATTTTGAGCCAAACGAGAACTCAGTTCAGTTCTCTATCTTGTATGTACTCATTGCAATAATATAATTTGTTTTCCTATCTGTTCTTGTCTCTTGTCTCTGATTTATAGTTATGTATGTTTAGTATGTATTATTGGTGACCTTATGTGATCTATGAGATTACAACAGATATTCATATATCTTGGTGAAATGAACAGACCTTCATGACGTGACACAAAATCGGTCAAGCAGCGACCATACAGATTGAATCTACGATACAAAGAAAAGGCCAAGGTTGAATTGGACTGAATGCTAGAGGTGGGTGTTATAGAACCTAAAGAAGAATCATAATAGATTACTCCAATATTATTCTAGGACAATAAGACCTTAGGAGAAGTAATATTTTTTGTTGATCTATGAAAATTGAATGATGCTTGTTTGCATCACCCGTTTTTTACCCCATTTATAGATGAAGTACTGGAAAGTTTTAGAGGGAAGGAAACATATTCATTCACTGATGGATTTTTTGGGTACCATTAGATTCATATTGCAAAGGAGTAATGAAAAAAGACTACCTTTGTGACAGAGTTGGGGTGTTTCTAGTATATGGTAATTCCCTTTGGACTTGACAATGCTCTTGCAATTTTTTCCAGAATTGTAGTAGTTTCCTTTAAATATTTTATACATAAATTTATTGAAGTCTACTTTGATGATTGGAAAATATTTGGGCTCATAAAAAACCATATTGAGAGCCTTAGAATGATGCTGGAACACTGTCGCTAGTATCGAATTTCGTTAAATTTGAATAAATGTATCTTTTTTGCACCGTTTGGAGCCCTTTTGAGGCCATATGGACTATCGCAATGGAATTTTCATCGATCCAACCAAAATTGCAATAATTCTTGATCTACCACTACCTATTATAGTTAACAGTTGAGGAAAACACTTGGACAAATTGGATACTACAGAAAGTTTATTAAAGAATACGTGGAGGTGACTGCTCCAATGGAAACTATTTTAAAGAAAGATGCTAAGTTCCAATGGAAAGAGAGCTTCCAAGGGAGTCTATACATGTTCAAAAACAAGATGGATACTATCTCAATACTTGTATTTCAATACTGGAAAAAGGAGTTTCATGTTAATGTCGATGCATCATCTGTCATGCTCGCCGTGGTACTAACGTATCCTGGTGAAGGATCTATCGATCATCCCATTTCCTTCACTAGCAGGAAGTTGGTGATTGCATAAAAAAAGTATACCATGACAGGAAGAGAAGTGTTACGGAGAGAAAATTCATATGGTTTGGTGTGTACCACAACAGATAGCTTTGACACTAGAAATCAATATTTCCCAATATGCAAGAGAAACCAAACATCTCACACTAAGGGATACCGAATTGTACCTTGTTTTAGATGGTTGAAGTAGATCCCCATTGAGATTTTCCAATTGACGCTTGCATTAGCAATTCACTCTCAACAACAAAAAACAAGACAAGCATGCTCTATAATAATGTGTTAGACCTACTCTAGCATATATATTCAACAATGTATAAGCAATTAAATACATCCATGGATTCAATATTCATATTCAAATGCACATAATTGAACAAGAAAATATATTTATATTAATAAAATTAGAGATTACAATAGTGACAACCTCTATTGGCACGTCTACGAATTGGAGAAACCAAGTCCTCCACCTGGGCCTCCACCACCTCAATCCTCCATCTCTTGATAGAAATATCACAAGCAAAGGCAAGCTTGGGAAGAACACAAAGTGCTCCAAAGGGACAAAGGGATGTAGACTCAAGTATATGCAAACTAAGGCAACAATGGACTATAGTTTCTTTGCTCTTCACTTCCTCCTCTTCAATGTATCCAAGGGGTTCCTTATATATCCCTCCAAAAGGGTAATGGAGGGTCAAATCAGAGGGATCTCAAGGAATATGGAAGGCCAAGAGTCAGGATCTTCAGACTCCTATGAGGAAAACTCCAAAAATATTTGGACTTATGCACACATCCCAATGTACACAGGTTTGACATCAAAATTTGTGTGTACACATGAGTATGGGTTTAAAACTTGATTACATCAATAAATAGGTGTTTTTTAGGGATGATATTGGAACATTAAAGTATAATATAAGTCCATGGGGTCTAAAGAGTCTGCAGAGGGACAAGGAAGGCCATAAATATGTGATCAACCATGTGTGGTAAAATCAGCTATAAAATATGCCCCCTAATGTGTGAGGTTAGAGGGGTAACATGATGGTCAAAATACATTATAAAATCCATCCCAGAAGTGGATTAACGATGACCCAGTTGGAAGAACCAACCCCTCATCAGTACAATACAATAATCAATCTTTGCATGTGATTGCAAATACATATAGAAGTCCCGGATACATAAAAGTACAGGGGCCATGAATAGGCATGATATATAAAATGTGGCATGTCTGGTCATTGTGACGTACAATATACAATAGATCAAAATATCCATATTGGATGAAGATATACAATAAATCAAGATATCCATAATAGTTGAATATATACACTAGATCAAGATCCCCATAGTAGCTAAAGATATCTGATATACACTAGAATCAAATCATGAGAGCTGATATCTCATGAACACTGGAACGATCAAGGAAGTAGCATACATGGAATGCCACCAAGCTGGAAGGTCTTCTATACAAAGTTCTACGAGTACATGTCCTACTATGTGAATATATATGTCGAGCTCAAACATAGTATTTCATCATCTGATTACCGATCATTGATGTATACCATTAACAGACATGAGATCACCCACCGATAATGAAAATAGGAATCAAGGTACAGAGTGCAATCTAACAAGTGTGAATAGATGTGTTGAGTTGGACACTTGGAATAATCCATTGATAAAGGAACATTGATGTATTCCCAAAACTATCAATGGCAAGAGAACCTACCACTGATGACTGTAAGTCTCAAGGAACTCTAATGAATCTAGACTCCTATTCTAGAATAAATGATCTGAAGTCGATGGAATGGAATCCGCTAGAAGGAGGGAGTTAATGCATTCCCCATCAACCAACACAAGGTATTGAGCAATGTTGTATAATGTGGAATAACTCGATCAAGATGTGCACGAACTAGTAACAATACTGGGAATGGCTAGCATGCAAATTCAAGATAATTGAGGAATGGCCGACACATGCTTCAACTTCCTTCAAACAAGAGCATAAAGGCAAATGGTGACTAAAGGTAGGAAGCATGGACTTGATATGCAAACTAGGACATTTCTGTGACACAGGAGGCATCAATAGAGGATCCATAGGGACTGGAAGCTTAACCAATTAGTGGAGATAAAATCATAGTAATGAGTACAACACCTAAATTCAAACTAATAAACCAACCAATGGATGTGATATACAGTGCTCTGTTTGAAGGCGACATGACTGGATTGATGCCAAAGATAACATCTTTTCATGTCTAGATTATTTTTTTTTTAATTTTTTGGAATTTTTTCAGATATTTTGAAAAGCTTGAAAAAGAATAAAAGTTCTTTATAGTACATATCTAGGAGGAGATGAGTGTTAAGGGTAGGAAATCTAGTTCCAAGTAGTGGAACATACCTATGCTCAATACAAGGAAACATGTGCAGGATAACGAAACTTGGGGGAAGGTCTCCTCCTAGTAAAGGGGATGATCAAGGTGGAAAACATATGTAAAAAGGCTTTGCTTGGTTAGACATGAGACAAACTCGAGCTATATGGCTGATAACTCAAAGTCGGGGAGCCAGCATAAAGCTCAAGAAGGTAAGAAAAACTAATGAAAATGCAATTACAACTTGATATATACAAGGGAATCGCAGGGGAATGGCCAGCATAAAGTTCAAGACGAGTATGAATCTCTTGCTCAAAGACATGGCAAGACTAAAAAAGACTCCCACAACCTAAAGGAGAAATTTCAGCATGGGCACCAAATGCAAAAGAGGATCTAACTAGGCCACCCATGTATAGGAAAGCTCTACCATTCACATAATGTCGCTTCTAACAGTGGCAAGAAGGTTCTATGACATCATGGAATGGGTTCATACCTAAGTTTAAGATGAAACGGTCATAAGGTCATGCAAAATGCAGGTGAATGTGAAATCCTAACCTATATGCCACTTTAGACATGATACCTATAATAGGCATGAACAGATCGAAGAATCGGTCCAACCACGCTCAAAACGGTCTCCTACAACATTATATTAGTCAAAACAGTCCAAAATGGTCAGAAACTGTCAAAAACTATAGGAAGTGGGTAAAAATTTCAAAAACAAATTCTGTAAAATTGTGGAAAAATAAAAAATTTAATACCACTTTGAAAATTCACCCACCATAGTGCTTTTGTATCCAGAACTTCAAGAGTTGAATCCCGGAGCATCGTTCAACGAAATCACTCAACATTTGGTCTAGGTAAATACTCATTCCCTCCTCTTTCACTTTCATGCATAAATTTTTAATTTTAATGGTCATTAGAGGAAATTTCAACTCAAAATGGGCCTCCTAAAATGAAATAATAAAATAATAGTTAAAATAATAAAATAATATTGATCAATTTTGGAGGAAGAAAAGAAAAAAACTACTTTTTTGTTTGTATTTTTGACATATCTCCCCGTGTTTTTACTCAAATTTCGATCAGGAGAGCTCGTTGGATGCATAATTTAATTCCGCATCCAACGAGTACCCGCTCGGCATACTTTTGAAGGACCCAACTACCCAAAAAACAAGAAATACCTAAAAAAATGGAATGATGATGTCATGGAATGAAGATCTTAAAAAGTGTTTAAGACCTATACGGTATTTCAAATTTAAATCAATTTCATTGGCTAACACATGATGACATGGAATTTGAATAAAAGTTAAAAGGCCCATTTTGAGTTGAAATTTCCTCTAATGCCATGTTTTTATTTAGGCCATCCCAAATAGTGCGTTTCGGCCCACACAAAAATCGGGTCTTTTTCTGCGTATAAGGCTGGGTATACGTAGAAAAGACCATGATGCCCATGTACATACACAGTTGTTTCAAAAATAGTCACGTATAGAGCTGCAAACATGATTTTCAAAGGAAATTACTCATGAAACTTGGCAATGTTTGTGCAGGATGGTGCTATAATGGAGAGAGAGAGAACATGGTGATGTTGAAGAGGTTTAGGAGGTTGATCCCATGGCTCAACAAACGCTGAGGGTTTGTGGGTTTTATAAGTTTTGGTGCCTTGGAATCTTGAGAGCCAAGCCAAGGCTACTCTATATTCTAGTAGATTATTGGGATCCACACTCTGAGACCTTTCAGTTGGATGGCATGTCACTCAGCATCAAGGTTGAGGACATATACTTTATAACAGGCTTGTCCCATCGAGGGTAGGTAGTGAACCTCCAATCCTGTGGGCCAGGATGTAGGTTGACTATAGAGGAGTACATAGCTATGTATTTCCTTCTCGATATAGAGAAGGTTGGGAGTCAAATCCCAACAAACTCAGTCCAGAACCTGGGGCTAAAATCCATACTATTGGCATTGGGAAGCATCGTAGGTTTAGCATCACTCCACTAGGCCTCAAGGCCAATGACCCACAATATATGATTGGATTACCTCATTGCTAAGAACATGAAGCAGCAACTCAGTGACTGCAAGATGGTTAGGGTGTAGAACTTTGGGTTCGACAGCATCCTTAGTGCATTAGTTTTCGAGAGGGTGTTGGGGCTAAGCCCTAGATTTGATATTGCTCCACATGGAGTTAGGAATCCATCTCAGCTATGCTGGGCTAATGTCATGTGGAGACTCAGAGGGGGAAGGGTGGATAAACCCTATCCAACAGACTTCTTCCTCTGGTGGTGGATATAGATCATCACCATAGATGACTATCCCTATGCATGGATCAACTTCTGTGGATATCCAGATATGTCCCTACCACCAGGAGCAACATATGGAGACATAGGTAATGAATCCAAACTCACTTTTTTTTTTAATTATTAAATGTTTTTTTGTTTTTCGATATATGAAATAAAAAGACATGTTTTTGGTGTGACGACATATAATGATACTCTATCATGTACATACAGATGTGGGACCATGATGGTCAGATGGATTTCCTCGTCATCGACGGAGGGGAAGAAGAGATGAGCTCATGGTTGTGGATGCAGAGTGGATGCTCAAAAGTATTCACACAAACCTCATTCGCTTGAAAAAGAGGGTTCCCGTGGCGCAAGTTGAGGACTTTCCTAAGGCCATGCAACGCCATGTGGTTGGAGTACCATGGGCATGGGTTTGGTTATTTCACTGGATAGCTAGATCCATGGTGTGATACCATGATTGTTAGAAAACAAGACTGTAGAGAAATAACACATATACAGTTAAATCATTAAACAAAATTCAAAACACATTAAACACATTACAGAGAGACACATATATAATGTGGTTCACCCAAACGATTGGCTACGTCAACAAAGAAATTGCTAGTCCTTTTATTACAGTTTAGAAAGATGAAGGGATACAACCTGCAACAAAACCATTGCACTTCTTCTTCACGCTCTCATAGTATCTCCCACATAATCAAATATATTGTTTACAATACAAAATAATACCATAGACATCCATGTTACAATGCTTTCGTTTATAGGGAAAATACCATACGAAAATACTACGGTTAACCCAATACCATGGGTCGGAAAAACTGTTGGCCAACACACATCCCAAAAACATTTCTCGGGGGCCCCACTCCTGAATTCCAAGGAAAGGGGAATGAGTGTACAGTACACTTGAGGTACAAACACAACTGAATAATATCTCTGGATCTAGAAGATCAAGCTCCACAACCAACAATCTCCCACTTGGAGACTGATCACAACAACTCCACCGCTACTACACTTGCTGGACTATGCTCTGGACCTTGGACTTGGTAAATTTCTTATTTTCAACTTCATGCTTGAAGGCCAATAGAAATCGAGTAGGAAGTCAATTTCTCTTTGGTTAATCCCTTTGTCAACATGTCTGCGGGATTTTGGCTAGTATGTATCTTTTCTAGTTTTAACAGTTCTTCATGTAGAACAGATATTATGAAGTGGTACTTGAGTTGTATATGTTTAGTACTTGAATGAAAGTTCAATTTCTTTACGAGATGAATGGCACTCTGGATGTCACTATATAACCTACTATTCTCTTGCTTCTTACCTAATTCTTCCATGAACCTCTGCAACCAAATCATCTCCTTACTAGCCTTTGTAGCAGCAACATACTCTGATTCTGTTGTTGAAAGTGCAACAAACTGTTTCAGTTTTGAAATCCAACTTACTATTGTTCCACCCATAGTAAACACATACCATGTGGTGCTCCTCATGCTGTCTTTATCACCAGCCATATCTGCATCAACATATCCCTGTAGAACAGTGTCTAAACCTCCAAAACATAATGCATGAGAAGTGCTACCTCTCAAATACCTGAGAATCCATTGTACTTATTTTTAATGCTCTTTACTTGGATTATTCATACACCTGCTCACAACTCCCACTGCATGTGCAATATCTGGTCTTGTGCACACCATGGCATACATCAAGCTTCCAACCGCTGATGAATAGGGAATCTTGGACATGTAATTTATCTCTCCCCGTGTCTCTGGACACATATCCTTGCTTAGTTTGAAATGGCTATCCAAAGGTGTACTGATTGGTTTTGCATTCTGCATTCTAAACCTCTACAACACCTTTTCTATGTACTCACCTTGAGACAACGTCAATTTGTAATTTTTCTTATCTCTTGTTATTGTCATACCAAGGATTTGCTTTGCAACACCCAAATCCTTCATCACAAATGATTTAGCTAGTTTTATTTTGAGGACATTTATATCATGCATGTTAGACCCTACAACAAGCATGTCATCCACATACAATAACAAGATAATATATCTTCTATTATCTAGCCTCTTGAAATAAACAAAGTGGTCAGAATGGCATCTATCATAACCTTGTTCTGTCATAAACTTATCAAATTTCAAATATCACTGCCATGGAGCTTGCTTTAGGCCATACAAGCTTTTCTTCAACCTACAAATCAAATTCTCCTTCCCTTTGACCTGATACCCTTGTGGCTACTGCATATAAATCTCTTCCTCCAAATCCCCATGGAGAAAGGTTGTTTTTACATCTAACTATTCAAGATGCAAATCTTCTACTGCCACTAGATTTAAAATAGTTCTAATTGAAGTCATTTTAACAACAGGAGAAAATATTTCATCAAAGTCTATACCTTTATTTCGTGCAAACCCCTTTACAACAACTCTATCCTTATATCACTTCTTGCCTCCATCTTCTTCCTTCAACCTAAAAACCCATTTATTTTTCAATGCCCTTTTTTTTGCAGGAAACTTAACCAGATCCCAAGTCTGTTTTCTTACCAATGAGTCCATCTCCTCATCCATTCCTTGCTCCCACTTATTTCTAGTTTTTATTTGCATTTCCTCTTCATAACATTCTAGTTCACTAGAATCAGTAATCAATAAATAATACAGTGTAGGAGAGAATTGTTCAGGGGGTCTACTTAACCTGGTAGACTTTCTTACAGTTGTAGGAGTTTGAGGTACTTGCTGCTGCTCTTGATTTTTTGGTGCCTTTGGAACTTCATTTTCTTTGATTTCATCAAGCACTGTGTACTTTGTGTTTTCCTTTTCCACTTTCTTTCCCTGCAACTGATATTTGTACATGAACTTTTCATTGAATACTACATCTCTACTCCTAATGATTTTCCATTTTTCATAATCCCATAAATGATAATTAAAATCATCAACCCCGTATCCAATAAAGGTACATTTTTGGATTTAGCTTCAAGCTTTGTTCTATCATCTTTATCAATATGGAAAAATGGTTCACAACCAAAAGTTCTCAGAAATGAGTTTTTTACCTGTTTAACTGTCCATGCCTCCTCTGGAATGCCACCATACAAAGCGCTTGAAGTCCCTCTATTTATTAAATAAACAACAGTGTTTACAACATCACCCCAAAATTGTAAGGGCAACCCTGCATGCAATCTCATACACCTTGCATGTTCCATGATCATTCTATTCATCCTTTCTGACATGCCATTTTCTTGTGGTGTACCAGGGACTATCTTCTCTTTGCAAATCCCATTATGTGAACATTAATTGTCAAACTCTTTGTTGCAGTACTCACCTCCATTATCAGATCTAAGACATTTAAACCTTTTTCTTGTCTCATTCTCAGCCAAAGATTTCCACTTGTTAAAAGTATCAAACACATCAGATTTTTGTCTAATGCAATAAACCCAAGTTTTTTTAGTTGCATCATCAATAAAAGTAACATAATAACGAGATCCACCAAGAGATTGTACCTAAGATGGCCCCCATACATCTGTATGTACAAAATCTAACTTTTCACTCTTCCTTTGTTTCCCAACCCTGAGAAATATAACTCTCTTCTATTTTCCATAAACACAGTTCTCATAGAATTCCAAACTTACTTGCTTTAGATCTGGAAGCAGTTTCCTTGAGTGGAGAATCTACATCCCCTTCTCACTCATGTGGCCAAGCCTATGATGCCACATCGCTGCACCTTCTTTTGTGGAAGCTACATAGATAGAATAATAAGTATTATGAGGACATAAATATAATGTGCCTACCCTATCTCCTTTTGCTATTACCAGTGATCCTTTAGTGATATTCCACCACGTTTCTCCAAACGTAGACAAACAACCACTATCTCCCAACTACCCTGTTGAGATCAGATTTCTTTTCATAGCAAGAATGTGCCTTACATCCTTTAGCAGCAATTCAATTCCATTATTTAACTTAATCAGTACCTTACCCTTTCCAATAATTTTACATGGTTCATCATCCCCCAATAAAACATGTCCAAAATCACCTTGAACATAATCATGAAAGAATTTCCTATGGGGTGTAGCATGACATGAAGCCCCTAAATCTACTACCTAGTAATTGCTAGTATTATCTAATGCAAGAATCAAAGTATCTTGTAACACATCACCTCCTACATTTGCTTCCTTAGTAGTCTCTTGCTGCCTCTCACCTTTCTTCTTTTGTGCTCGACATTCTTCAGATGTCCTTTCTTACCACAGTTCCAACACTCTATTTTTTTGAATCTAGACTTGGATCTTCCCTTTTTAGACTTGCTGCAATTTCCTAGGATCCTTCCTCTCTTGTTTTGTCTCCCTCTTCTCTCCATGGTCAATGCGTTACTTGTGTCTCACATGTGCTATTTCTTCTCATTTCCTTGCTAAGAATAACGTGAAAAACATCATCAAACTTGAGAGTGTTTGAACTAGGGACAGAGTTACTTACAGCCATGACCAAGCTATTCCAGCTCTCTGGCAATGAACACAATATTAGAAGAGCCCTAACCTCATCATCAAAGTTCACTTTTACAAAACTTAACTGACTGGTAAGTGTATTAAACTCATTTAAATGGTTAGCAATAGATCCACCTTCCGACATATTCATATTAAATAAACTTTTCATTAAAAATACCTTGTTAGAAGATGAGGGTTTTTCGTAGAGCTTACTCAATGCGGTCATCACACTCCCTGTTGTTTTTTCTTTCAAAATATTGAAGGCCACCGAAAAAGCCAGGAACAGCCATATTATTCCCAGTTCCTTTCTGTCAAGTACCTCCCATTCTTCATCCTTTATATCCACCGTCTGTTTTTCTTTTTCACCCAACGACAGGTACAGATCCTTATGGTACAAATAGTCCTCCATTTGCATCTTCAATAAATGATAGTTTTGGAAGTTAAATTTCTCGACCCTGAAATTTCCTTCTTTGGCCATTGCTCCCACTCGAACTAGGAACCATTCTTTCCTACAAGTTTACCAGCCAAATAGACCTTTGGGTCCGATACCAATTGTTAGAAAAAAGGAACACAGAGCAATAACACATATACAGTTAAATAATTAAACAAGATGCAAAACACATTAAACACATTATAGAGAGACATAGATTTAACGTGGTTCACCCAAACGATGGGATTCGTCCACAAAGAAATTGCTAGTCCTTTTATTATAGTCTAGAAAGATGAAGGGATACAACCTGCAGCAAAACCGCTACACTTCCTTTTCACACTCTCACAGTCTCTCCCACACAATCACAGAGATTGTTTACAATACAAAATAATACCATACACAATCGTGTTACAATGCTTTCTTTTATAGGGGAAATACCATGGGAAAATACTATGGTTAACCCAAATTCCATGGGTCCGCAAAACTGTTGGCCAACAAACATTCCCCTGAACCCCAAGGCAGGGGGAATGAGTGTACAGTACACCTGGGGTACAAACACAACTAAATAATATCTCTGGATATCAAAGATCCTCCATGACCAACAATGATCAGCACCCTCCTCCACCTCAGGATTAGAGACCTGGGTGTATATTTTTTGTATGACTTAGTATATTTTGGTGGCTTGGAAGCCCCAATTTTGTATACGACACTTATGTATTATGGCGCCACCTTTTTTGGACTTAATGAAAAATATTTATGAAGATCTATTATTATTCTATTTACATGTGTAAAATGTGTTTGTGAAATTCCTTTATCCTCTGTGAAACAAATGCCAATCTAGTACATAGTTAGCATATGAATCAACAATTTGATTAAAATTTATTGTATTGTGAATGTATGTTTTGCTCTCAAATTGTCGTTCTAGCAATCTTATATGCAAGAATCATCGTAACAATGCCAGATCCCTAACACAATACAATCCATTAAGTTGTGATACCACTAACTGCGAATGAAGATGTACCTCAAGAGAAAGGACACCATGTGAAATGGCATCATGCAATAACTCAATCATGGAACTATATTCAGCAACATTGTTTGATGAAGGCCATAAACATACACCTCTTGAAGACAACACTTGACCCATAGGAGTATAAATCACCGAAGCAGTCGAAGCTGATTTTTGAGTGTGGCGGCTAGCACCATCAACAAATCCTATGTAAACCAAAGACTCCATCAACATATGCCATAAAAAATGAAATCCAATCAATAAACCTGATCACCATAAAAAGACAAAACTATGCTATGCAAAATGTACAATAATATACAAAAATCAGCCCTGGCTGAAGATCATGCATAGTATTTCTTAAGATAGATCCTATTTCTAGGATCCGTTGAGGCCATGCCCCCATGATCAACTAGTCGAATGGGTCTAACATATGGATAAGCCCTCATGCCACATTCAACTGTGTAGGGTGGAATTCCTGGTAGTCCATCATTTGACCAAGTGAACACATGTCAAAATTATTTGAACTGCTCGATGTAATCAATCTTACCAAGCTCACGAGAAATATTGGTAGGTATTGTTGGTGACAAGTTAGCCATGTTCCCTTCAGCAATATGATAGGGGAGCTTAATGGGACCACAGGCCTACCAACTTTCTCACTTAGAATTTCCCTAAAGTCATCACACTCTAAATGATGAAGCTTAGGAAGGAAATGCAACCTATGGTGCGACTCTCCCCAAGGTTGTTCTATCCCAGACATAGCCTCAAGAATATCTTCATCCAAAGAAAAAATTTCATCAAGGAAGTCTTGAGAGTGAGATGACTCTACTACCCAAGAAAGTGGTACATAAGGGTCCTCCTCATCTGTCTACGAAGAGGAAGGACTAGGATCAACAACATAATCAATATTAGTTTGATATGCCACCAATGTTGCAAGAAACTACACATCTGTCTCAACAGGTATAGAATTATCACTCGAAGTGCTCGATGAAGGAAGAATACAATGATCCTCCACATGAGAGGTGTGAAAGGAGACCGAATTCAACGAGGTTGAAGCCTTAACAAGACTAGACCCAATCATAAGGATGGGTTCAGGACAACTAAAGTTTCCCATGAGAGAAGGGTACATGCCCACACCGACATTCTTAGTTGCCGGCTGAGAATGATTGATAATCAGGATAGAAGCTCTCGATGATTCTTTTAAACACGGATTATTGAAATATTTTTTTATCAATTGTAATGATCTTCCCATCCAAAAGAAAATAAACCACTTGGAATAGGGAAGAGGCTACAACTTGCATATTGTACATTCAATTTCTACCTAGCAAAAGATTGTAGTCGAGGGGCACATCAACCACCTCAACCTCGATCGCAATAGTATTCCCCCCCAATTGGACCTCTAGGGAAGGAATTATACCAAGTGGTCGAAACAATATTCCATCAAATGCAGTCAACATGTTCACAGATTTAGAAAATGTGGGAGAACCTAAGCCCTTCCAATAGGCCAAATACATCACGGAAGTGGCAGCGCCTTCATTAATCACATTGCACTTGATGGTGTGGTTTAGACACTCTATGTGAATCAGAAGAGACACATAGTAATAAAAGTGAGGCTAGATTCCATGAGTTTCAATTTTGATCACAAAAGTAGTGCTATCATCACCAACCCCAAGATCAGACAACAAGGCCTTTCTTTGTGGAGGGAAATTCTGAAGCACTTCTAACGTAGACATCGCATAAGGATTCTGGCCCAAATCCGCAACAATTGAATAGTTTTGGGCAGCTCGAGCATTACGATTGTGCCCTAAGTGCTTTAAGACTCCCTTAGGAATGTGAGGCGGAGCTTCAGGCTTATCCGTAGGATTTTCAATTCACAAAGAGCTCCCAGGTGGAGTAGGTTCTTTCCCAAGGTCTAGTTGTGAAGTACCATAGTATTTCACATTCATCACAAAATGTGTAGCTTTAACCATGTTTATGCAACTGTGGCCACTAATGGAATCCGATAGGTTTTGAGTTCCACTAGACGCACTACTAGGATTCACAGTCCTCGAGTTCATATTTTGATTATTTGGTAAAGGATTTGTAAATACGGCTAGGATTTGTGCCATGAACTTTAATAAATATTCAATATGAGGGCACACGTGAGTGAGGTGATCATCCTTACACAATTTGCAAGGAAATTTTACCTTCCACTTAGGCTTCTTGTCCCCCCTAACATTATTTGTGTTCTTTCCATTTTTATCGTTATCATTTTTATTCCCACTATTACAATTATTTTTTCCTTTCTTTTTATTCCTTCCAGGTTGATGGTTACCTTTCGGGTTTGACGATTGCACTGAAAGTACATCCACCGATTGGGTAGGAAGAGACAAAGCCATAGCCTGTCTTGATGCAGACTGGTTAAGTGATAACTGGCTCACTTGTTTCGTAACCCAGTCCACAAGTTTGGTACTTGCGTATCCAACAATACCATCGGCATGTGACCCAGGTTTAAACTTGGGGTCGAAATTGGATCATGAAGCATTAGGTATGATCTCATAAAGGAGCCCAGACTGAGCATAGATCAAGTCCAACTATTGCACCCCAAAAATATCTTGGTCCTCATTTTGAACTCCGGATGTAGAAACATCCTTCATGATATAGGGTAACAATGACTTGATGAACCATTCTAGAAGAAACTATGGTGGTATAAAGGCTTTATTTAATCTCTTCCGTCTATGCCACTCTTGAATGTGATCTGAAATGTGGGTGGCTTTGTCTTTCCAAAATTTCAACAAGAGTTTGGTACCAGTGTCGTAATGCATGGGTAGTTGGAAGTGATCAAGAAAATTCATCTCTAGGTCATTGACCCAAGTATAACTCCCCCCAGGTAACTAAATATACCATTTCACGGTAGGACCTGTGAGGGTGTGCTGAAATAGTCTCAAATGAATAGAATCATTGTTCAAGGAGTTCGAATAGCACCAAATATGCAAAGTCGTAATGTGCTCACCAGGATATTCACCAGAATTTCCTTCAAACTTTGGAATGTCTGAAGGAAGTTTGGTAGGGATCGTCGACCATGCCGGGTCATGAGCTACATGATCATTTTTCAATCTTGACAAATTAGGTAGATTCAAAGTCACAAGGAAAGGGAACCTAGGTTGAGCCGGTTGGTTCCACGCTCCCTGATAGGATTGGTTTGCATAAGGATGATTGCTATATACACCATGTCCTTGGCTAGTGGGATAGTAACCTCCTCCCATTTGACCCATAAAGGGTTGCATGGAAGCATTGTAATTTGGAGTACCGTGAGAATGAGGTGTTATAAAGCCATAATTAGGAGACGAGTACATGGGTTGATACCTGGACCCATAAAGTGGATATTTTTGTTCGTAAGATGGTTTGTAAGAATATCCATAAGAGGTTCCATAAGCTAGACCATGAGATGCTCCATGATAAGTTCCATAAGATGTTCCATAGGAATATACATGTCTTGCAGACACATAAGGAGGCACATAGCCTTATGACACTACGGTGTGAGCATAGGTAGAAAGGACATGGATAATAGTAGAAATCGGGCCTAAAGGCCCACTAGAGTTAGGAGGAGGATGTGTCATCAAAAAAACATTTGAAGGGATTAGTGTTGAATTCGATGGAATATGCTAAGGAATATAACTTGTGCCCCCACTATTCACATGTCTAGCTTCTGGTCCTCAAATGGGAACACTAGTGATAGGCCTAGGATGTGTGTGTGAAGAAACCTCCACCCCAGGGATGGAAGGTGTAATGTGACTAGTGCTACCAAACCTCTCTGCCTGGAAAGGAATGGAAGTTCCCCTAGCCATAGCACTAGGTTCAACACCCGATCTAACATGGGGTGCCGGACCGGTCTTGGGAATATCGGGCATTCCATACCTAATAGTGCTAGTGCTAGCGGATGCGTGGTGAGTCTCATCTCCCAGAGGCCAATACCGACAATTAGGGTGTGTGGAATCTGTGAATCATGAAAGATATTCATGTGAGGGTCAAGTTGAATGAAGACCAGACCCTACTAGAGTCCTATATGTGCTTGTAGGTTCATCCTCCCATACATGATGAGGAAGATCAAGGATCTCTAGAATCTTAGGCTCATGGTCACCCATGGTGTCTAAATCAAAGTGGGAATGAGTCCACCCAGACTGTCTAGTTCTCTCTCCCAAAGGAGGAGGAGATGTAGAATGCGGAAGTCCTAGTAAGCAACGAAAATGGTGAGGTGCCACACCCAAATCCATAATGAATCAACAAAAATAAAAGGATCGATCTAGCTACGCAACCCTAAGCAATCTAGCGTGCATAGATCATACACCTACGAAAATCTAAATCCAAAACAAAAGCAAACAAAGGGTAGGATATATGAGCTCTCAAATGAAGTAGGTATGTCTCGCCTAGGAGAGGATTGAGACTCCCATACACAACAAGTGGAGGTTTGTAACCAATTATAGTGGCCCTCGGCTTCAATGCATAGAGACTGTGTTTTTCGATCCTTACCTAGAAAAGACACCTGCAGAATAACCTCTACAAATACCACATCGATACCTAGGTAAGTACTGTACATAGGTACCTCAAAGGCCCTCAGATACAAATACAATCCTAGAAATATCTCCGGTGCTCACAGAAAATGACCAGGGGTCATCCCAATCACAATCGCATGCACTACCTCACGCTTAACTCTCGTGTAAGAGGAGCATCCTGAGAAACACTAATTATAACAAGGGTTTCTGACTCTCACCTAGAAAGACACCTACTTGTTTTGTTTAGTGGTCTTGGAGAATTAACTCACAATGAACTATTCCAAGACCCTAAAGCCTAATCTTGTTGATGCACCCTAAAAAATAAAAGATTTTTAATTCATTTTATTAAGCGTTGATTTTAATTGGTTGTGATTACTCAAAGGGAAATGGTCGTGCAACTAATGAATTAATGACTCAACAGTGAAGTAAATATGCACACCTAACAAGCAATGCTAAGTTCAATGTATAGAATGAAAAACAGGGTATGCCACTACATGAGATGCAATATTGTTCCTTCAAATGTAAGTGCAATCATTCCTAGATGAAAATCTAACTATAAAACAACAAGCAAACCTAATGCAAGTACCGTGCCAATGCAAAATGCAAGAGCTGCATAAGTATGGAAAAGAAAAAATGTTTTTGCAAATAAATGAGATATGAAAGCAATAAATGACTCTACATCCCCCATACCCTGTAACCACTCACAAATAGTATCCAAGCAAGGCACCAAGGTAAAAGAGACCTAATGCACTAATCCCAAAATAGAAAATGAATAAATGAATGAAAAGAACAAAGTTAAAAAGAAAACTAAAAGAAGTATTTGGTCAGACACAAAGGGTGTATACATACACTAGAAGCATCCAAGAAGACTCAGCAATCATCAAACTATAAATTGAGCACATACATCTGTGGACAAACACATAAATCAAAAAATAGTTCACACAATTTACTTAGCAATTGAAGAATGAAACAATGCAAAAATGGTTTGCAACTGTGAATGATTTCATTAATAAAAAAACGTAATTCGATAATAATTAAAATGAAGTACAATGGATAAATAGACACAAGAAATTCGAATCCACATGAAGAAATTCAAATTGATTACACTCTACTTGATTGTAGGTAACTAATACCTTGTCTAAATCATTATCGGAGGACTCAATGGTTATCTGACCTTGTCTAAATCATCATCAGAGTTCATCGGAGTTATAAAACACAACTCAAGTGTCTAATTAAATGTTGACTGAGGTTAACTGACTGAGGTAGGTGAGAAATGTGCCTCTCCTACATGCAACCATGCAAACCTAGCGATAACTGAATGTAGAGGACTAGAACTGAATGTAACTAACTCCTAACTTAGCTTGACTAGTCACCAACTCAACTCAACTGACCTTGGTTGGTATTGGCACTCCTAGTGGCTCCTAAATTATAGGGATTGGTCTAGGAGGCTCCTAAACTGATGCATGCAAGTGCAATCAGTGGAAGTAGGCCTTAATTAGTGTTCCCCACACTTTAGTAACTAAAACGTGTGCCCCAATTAGGCCAAGTGGACCCAATGGTGCTAGTGACTAAAAATAGATTGGATGGACTCCTTATTTAGAAATGACACCTAATTTAGACATATGACCAAATTGGACAAGGGAGGATTAGTAATTCTAATACCCCCCTTGAATGCTAACTTGGACAATCTGTGGGCCTTGGTAACTAAGAACATAGGTCACCCATTACATCAAGTAAAATAAAGTATCTGCTTAATACAAGGAGCTAGGGAAAAAACCACATGGGAACCCCCCCCCCCCCTCTCTATCTAAGTAGGTAGAATCGGGATTCAATTTTGAAAAACTTGAAAATATGTTGCTGCAATATTCATCTCTATGAGGTAGTGAAGTAGCATGCATGGTGTGATGTGCACAAGTATTATGGGGCCTGGCATGTAGACTTATCCTTCTTCTCCAAAATTGATGATGGAAGGAAGTAGGAATGTAACCTTTGTCTCTTTCTAGATGAAGAGGTGTATGATCACATCTATTCTTCTAAATGTAGTGAGATTGAGCCCTTGCCATGTAGCATCTTACTAGGAGTCTATTGCATCTCTCTGAAGGAGGTAAGATTTCATGGCATAGTACAAGGGTCTTTCCTTTCTGAGTGTCAGATGGGTTTCCAGTCATCTTCCTAGCTTCTAGTTTGGAAGTAGGGACTGAATCTATATCTAAATCATCCTGAATCTCAATCTCATAAGCTAAAAAGATGGATCTGCAATACTAGTAGAATTTGCAAAAGAAGCAGATGAAATGATTTTACCTTCCCTTGCAAGTGGCTACTGAGAGTGCACTGGTTCTCAAGGAGGCATGAAATGTGAGAACTCATATTCTTTTGAGGCATGATTTTCAACACCTTTCGCTATGATGTTCCCAGTAGAGATATCTGTGATCTCTACTAATTCAGGACCAAATATCACTCGCTTTGGAGAGCCAGTATGGGTCATCTGGTAGATAGATAACAGGTTTGAAGCTAGGGAGGGAACAAATAGCACATCTTTGAATCTTCCATGTTCAATCTTGATAGATCCCTTCCCTTTTGTTTGGACTTTACTGTTATTTTCCATTTGAATACTAGGACCATCAAAGTACTAAAAATAAGAGAATGATTCTCTGGATGCAACCATGTGATTGGAAGTTCTAGAATCAATGAGGAAGACATTTGCTGATGAGAAGCAAGCCTTCAGTGCATGGTATTTCCTTTGGTATTATTCATATTCATCTTTAGAGTCATCCTTTCTTGCACTAGTAGGTGCAGAAATGTTATGTTTTTTCAAAAGAAGATCCATTTCATCAAGTTGTCTTCTCATACAGGATCTTTTTGAAAGAAAGCCTCTTCCATGGTAAGAGCAGAGGAGCTTGCCTTTTCCATTCTTCTTGCTTATATTCAAACCTAAAGGATCATTTGACTGCTCTTTCTTCTCAGGAGACTTATCTCTTTGCTTTGCTTTATCATTCGCTCCCTTAGGTCCTCTTGGAACCAGTTCTTGATCTTTGGAGGATCGAATGATCCCCATTTGGATCAACTTGTCATTCTCATAAGTGAGAGATGCAATGAAAGCATCAAGAGTGGGCATCTTCCAATTTGGACTAGTGATCATCACCAATTGAAAAGTTGACACAAAGACTGAGTAGTCTGCACTGAGTTTTGAGAGAATGGCAAGAATGAGCTGATCCTCCTCCTTCTCCACCTTGCATTGCTTCAACTAGTATATCAGGTTCTTGAATTTTGTGAAAAATTCATTCAGTGATTCAAATTTGGATGGATTAAGAGAGATTAGTTCATTTTCTAGATGATGGACCCTCATCTCATCCTGCTTATCAAATAAGGAAGAAATATTATCCCAAATCTCCTTAGGAGTCTTCAGTCCTTGGATGTGGAATCTAAGATCTTGAGAGACCAAGGAGAATAAGTATCCATAAGCTTCATCAAGCCTATTCAAGTACTTTTCTTTGTCATGATTCAGAATTGGCACTACTTATGTTTCTTTTGTGAGTTTGAAGAACTTCTTGGTAAAGAGTAGTACCTCCATGTATTCCTTCCACTGGTGATAGTTGAAGGGAGTGAGCAGCTCTACTGAATGAGCCGTTTTGAATGCAATAAGGAGGACTAAGCTGCTATAGTGAATGTAGTGAGAAGAGATGATAACATGTCACACAATAAAACATACAAAGTAATGTCGATAGTCTGCACTTTTAGAATTTCCTTCACACTCAGCATAGTTGATCAAGCAAGCTTGATCAACAATTTCCTAACTTGGGATATTAAGTGGTAAATTCTCTACTTTTGGTGCAGTAATGGAAGGAGCAATTTTGCTAAAAAAAAATTGATCCCACTGGAGATCTGAGGAGGAGAGGTGCCTTGTCCACTGAGGATCTGATACCATATAAAATGAGCACATAGATTTGTGGACAAATACACAACTCACAAAACAGATCACACAATTTACTCAGCAATTGAAGAATGAAACAATGCAAAAATGGCTTGCAACTATGACTGCTTTCGTTAATAAAAAAAGTAATTAGATAATAATTACAATGAAGTACAATGGATAAATAGCCACAAGCAATTCGAATCCACATGAGGAAATTCGAATTGATTACACTCTACTTGACTATAGGTAACTAATACCTTGTCTAAATCATTATCGGAGGACTCAATGGTTAACTGGCCTTTCTTTAAATCATCACCGGAGTTCATTAGAGTTCTAAAACACAACTCAATTGTCTAATTTAGTGTTGACTGAGGCCAATTGACTGAGGTAGGTGAGAAATGTGCCTCTCTTGCATAAACCATGAAAACCTAGTGCTAACTGAATGTAGAGGAATAGAACTGAATGTAACTAACTCCTAACTTAGCTTGACTAGTCACCAACTCAACTCAATTGACCTTGGTTGGTATTGACACTCCCAATGGCTCCTAAATTGTAGGGATTGGTCTAGAAGGCTCCTAAACTGATGCATGCATTTGAAATAAGTTGCAGTAGGCCTTAATTAGTGTTCCCCGCACTTTAGTAACTGAAACATATTCCCTAATTAGGGCAAGTGGACCCAATGGTGCTAGTGACTAAAAATAGACTGGATGGACCCCTGATTTAGACATGACTCCTGATTTATACATATGACCAAATTGGATAAGGGAGGATTAATAATCCTAATACAAACTTCACCCAGCAACACTTAATCCTCCAACTAAGGCTCAAAATCAAGGCATATGCGATTGTTCTCAATAAAACAATGTATATACGCAACTGTTCAGGGGAAACCCGTGTGTATACGTGACTGTGACTACAAAACCCATGTACAGGAAGAAAAAGGAAGAAAAATAGGGCAAACAGAAAAGCCAAGATCGAATTTACTTCTTCAGGACCCTCCTGGGAAAACATGCCCCCCAGACTCGACATGGAAACAAAGAAATCAAGAGCAATTCAAGTACATTGAATACCAAAAACCCGCAAACAGAAATAACTAGGAACCTCCCCAGTATGGTTGCCAATTCTGTTACAGAGAGAAAATTCCTATTGATTGGGGTGTACCACAACATACATCTTTCACATTAGAAATCAATCTTTCCCAATATGTAAGAGAACCCAAACATCTAACAATAAGGGATACTGAATCATACCATGTTCCTGACGGTTGAAGTAGATCCCCATTGAGCTTTTCCAATTCACTCTTGCATTAGCAATTTGCTGTCAACAACAAAAAACAAGACAAGCATGCTCTATAATAATGTGTCATACCTACTCTAGCATATATATTCAACAATGTATAAGAAATTAAATACATCCACGGATTAAATATTCATATTCAAATGCACATAATTGGACAGGAAAATATATTTATATTAATAAAATCAGAGATTACAATAGTGACAACCTCTATCGGCACGTCTGCAAACCAAAGAAACTGAGTCCTCTACATGGGCCTCCACCACCTCAATCCTCCATCTCTTGATAGAAATCTCACAAGAAAAGGAAATCTTGGGAAGAACAAAAATTTCTCCAAAGGGACAAAGGGATGCACTAACTCAAGTATATGCAAACTGAGGCAACAATGGACTATAGTTTCTTTGCTCTTCAATTCCTCCTCTTCAATGTATCCAAGGGGTTCCTTATATAGCACTCCAAAAGGGTAATGGACGGTCGAATCTGAGTGATCTCAAGGCATATGGAAGGCCAAGAGTCAGGATCTTCGGACTCCTATGAGGAAAAATCCAAAAATATATGGACTTATGCACACATCCCGATGTACGCGGGTTTGAGGTCAAAAGTAGCGTGTACACGCGAGTATGGGCTTAAAAGTCACGCACGACAATAAATAGGTGTTTTTTAGGGATGATATTGGAACATCAAAGTATAATATAATTCCATGGGGTCTAAATATTCTATAGAGGGATAGGGAAGGCCATAAATATGTGATGAACCATGTGTGATAAAATCAACTATAACAAGGTTTAGCAATGGTATATGCGCTACATAAATTTAGGCATTATTTGTTAGTTGGTCATTTTAAGATGTACACTAACCATTGCACATTGAAATACTTGATCAGTAAGCCAGTGTTGAGGGGGGGAGAGATCTATAGGTGGCTTCTCCTCTTCGAGAAATTTGATTTTGAGATAATTGTTAAACTCTGTCGATTGAATTTGGTACCAAACCATATTTTAAGGATAGAAAATGGTGAAGATCCTAGTAACCCGGATTATAATCTCCCTAATGCACAACTATTTGCAATAATCATGTTTGATGATGATTATAGATATATCATACAATTTTTCTATATAGGTTATATGACAGCTGAGCTTACCCTTGCACAAAAGAAACAGTTCATTGTTTGAGCTGCATATTTCTAGTTGATTGCTGGACAATTGTATAAAATGGGTCCTTATGGGATTATTTTCCATTGTGTTTTAGATCTTGAGTGACTGCTGATATTGAATGAAGCACATGTTGGTGTTGCAGGAGGTCACTATGCAGGGAAATCCATGGTCTACAATATTTTGCAACCAAGATTATGGTGGTCTACCATGGATGTGGATGCCCGAGATTCATTAGAGAGAATTTGAGGTAAAAAATGGGCCTCCTAAGAGATGTACTACAAAAATATAAGATATATTAAAATATTATGAGTTAGGGGTTTTATGG
>LPNX010289081.1:149368-188287 GCA_001517045.1 Pseudotsuga menziesii
ATTGTCGCAACTGTGATTTCTGTCAAAGGACTGGAAAGCCATTACAATGGGACGAAATTTCATTGGTACCTCACATAACTTTACAAGAATTCAATTAATTAGTCATGTATTTTTTAGGTCCTATAAGTCCAATAGGAAAATGCACTAGTTCACGCTATATTATTACTGCGATTGATTACTTAACCATATGGGTTGAAGTAGCTCCAATAAAGGATTGTACTGCTACGAATTTTTTATTTGAGAATGTTGTGACATGATTTGTATTTCCAAATATTTTAATAAGAGACCAAGGTACACGCTTTGTTAACTAGTTGAATGTAGAACTCCAAAAGGAATTCCATATTTAGCTTAGAAGGACAATGCCTTATCACCCTCAAGCAAATGGAGTTGTCAAAGCAATTAAAAAAATTCTAAAAAATGCACTAACAAAGGTTTGAAACCTTCAAAGAGATGACCAGGATCAGAAAATATCAGTGGTATTATGGGAATATCACACGACTTGTAAGAAATTAACAAGCCAAACTCCATTTTGATTGGTCGATGGACATGAAGTTGTGATTCCTATGCAGTATATTGTCCTGAGCTTAAGTATTGTTGTGATCATAGAGATGATGGATGTCAATGTTGTGGAATAAATATTGTCACAACTTTTGGAGCTAGAAGAAGAACATTTTTTCATAGTATTTCATAAAAATGTGGAAAAACAAAGACAAAAAGCATGGCATGATCGACACACTAAGAGAAAGTGCTTTGAGGTTGGAATACTTGTCCTTATGTATGACAATAAATTCCTCAAGCATCCAGTAAAGTTGAGAACACATTGGTTAGGACCGTATATCGTCACGAATATCACTGATAGAGGACCTATGAATTCGAAAAATTTAGATGGAACACAGGCTCAAGTCTTAGTGAATGGAATTCGACTGAAGTTGTATCATGAAAGATGCAACTCGGTCACATAAAATGGAGCAAGAAAGGAGAAACATAGAAAAAAAGAGAATTTGTTTTTTATTTTGTTGTTTTGTTCATAGACTTTTATTATGCTGTAGTAAAAAGATGAAGTCTCGCAGACTCAGTGTCTGGTGCAGACCAGGAATTTAGGAAGAAGACACGGTCTGTCACAAGAAAATAATATATTTCAAAAGAGTAAATAGGTCACACAGAGTGTGATGATCTTGGAAGGAAATGAGATATGGTGAAGAAAAGAAAACAAATCATGAAGAGTGCAATACTGTCGCATAAAATATAAACGGTGTAAATATGACAATTGGATGTCAACCAGTTTCGATAGGACAGATGGAGTGCATTAAGTTGAAAAGGCCGTGAGAATCTGGTGACATATTGTTAAGTCGCTTTTGTCATAATTATAATGATGTCATATAGAAAAGTGGTGGTTTCTTTGGCAGTTTTTGTATGATGATTTGAAAAGGTTATCAACGTGATGGATCTTGTTGCCACTATTCCACTCGATGGTTTCATGTGTGAAGATATGACATACTAAATGAGTAGGTATTTCTCGCATTCCCCATCACTTTCAACTCAGTCTAATGCATTGCAATGAGGAATTTCTCTCTGCAACACCCAAGTTTGAAGTAATTTTTTACATAAGTATGGTTACTATGAGTCTTATTGCACTCATAGGATTTGTCATTGAATCCATGTAACCTACGTTGGTTTAGAGACATGTTGTCGGATATGTTCCACCACAAGCAGGGATGGGATTAAAAGTTGAGCTCATTCTAGTCCTGCATCAGGGAAGGCTACACATGGACCTACCGGATTTGCTAATGTAAATAGTAAATACTTCTTAGCACTCCAGATAAATATTGAAGAAGCAACGATTGAAATTGGAGTGCCAAATGAAATTCCACCGAAACTGTCATTAGAGGAAATTTGGGGTCTAAAATGGGATTTATAAGAAAACGCACCAACAATAAATTTTGTGAGTTGGAATTCAAGAACCAATAGAATTTCAATAAAATGAGTCAACCATAATGGTTGAATTGACATATTTGTCATAAAATAAAACTATTTTTTTGTTCGTATTTTTGACATATCTCCCTGTGTTTTTACTCAAATTTCAAGTAGGAGAGCTCATTGGTGTGGAATTTAATTCCACATCGAATGAGTACCCACACTTCACACTTTTGACGGACCCTAATACTCCAAAAATAAGAAATACCTGAAAAAAAATGTGATGATGATGTCATCATCATGTTTTTTTAGGTACTTCTTGTTTCTGGGGTAGCGGGGTCTGTCAAAAGTATGTAGTGTGGGTACTCATTAGATGCGTAATTAAATTTCACATCCAACGAGCTCTCCCGCTCATAATTTGAGTAAAAACATAGGGCGATATGTCGAAAATACGAACAAAAAAGTAGTTCTTTTCATTCTTCCTCCAAAATTAATAACTATTATTTTATTATTTTCCTTAAGAGGCCCATTTTAGACCTCAAATTTCCTATAATGTGGATAGACTTGTGAAACATGTTTCTAGAGTGCATAGTATTCATTGCTAGAGCCCCCTGGTCCGAACTAGTGTTCGAATAATGGAAAATAGAGAAAGAGGCCATCATCATCACCATCATCTCTACAAGAAGCTCAAGACATAAACTGTGATGATGCTTCAAAGAAGAAGCTGAAATGGAATATTCCAATGACGAAAGGTAAGACATCAATGAGATGGAATATTTCATCATTGAAGAAGCAAAAGACGACAACAAGATGGCTTATTTTACCAGCAGTAGAACAGAGAATATGATTACACACCAAGTTGTGTTGCGTACTAAGAATAATTTGAGCACCATGCTCTTCTTGTGAAAGGTAAGAGGCCAAATTATAGATCCCTCGACATGCACTTTGGATTCCATATTCATATTTGAGAATCACTGATGTTGATGAGATTGTCCATCCCATCTATCCTATTGATCTGAAATAGTAAATTTATTCGATAGTAGAAAGAAAAAAAGAAACAACAGAAGCTACAAAGAATATAGAAGAAGATGAAACCTTATGTGCTAAATCTGTTGACCAAGTCTCTTAGGCTTGAAAAGATTTGATGAAATACGTTGAAGTAGAGAATGTCGTAGAGGAGCTACGCATAGTTGAGATAGAGTTAACTCAATTGAAGAATGAAATGAAGTAGTTACCATTAGCACAGAAGATGGCTAATGTGATAGAAATGAAGAAATTGCATCAGCAAGTAACGATGTCGTGCATGCAACAACAACAACATACATATAAGATTGAATAGTTGTAGGAAGAAGTTGAAAGAGTTATGGGAATTATTCATCCTGTATATCAGAGAGTACGATGGGAAGTACAAGAAACAAGGCTCATACCATCGGAACACCTCAATTCTGAGCTTATGGAGAACTTGCAAATAGCAGAGGAAGATGTGCAACAGGAAGTAGAGAAAATAATGAAAATCTTGTAATATTTTCAAGGTCAAGTTGTTGTAAGTAAGGAAATGGAAGAATAGCTTTGCATGGCTCAGGACGAGAAACATGTGAGTGTTGGGGACCTGTTGGGCCTAGAGAAAGATAGGTAGAATTCAGTCAGGATTCTACCTAAGTATGAAAATAGCCAGGTTGTAAGAAGTAAAAGGACCTGTGACAAAATTAGATAAAGAAGGAGAAGAAGGAAAAGGATCTTTGACATAAGTAGCCAAGGAAGGAAGGAAGGGTAAGATATAAAAAGTAGTAAGGAAGAAATATGTCACATAAGAGGAACATCAACAGAAGGAAAGGATGTGACATGGAATGATGCAATAGAGTTAACCCTGTTAGAAGATGTTCAGTGGTGCAATGACTAGAAAGTGATAGCTCAAAATAATCGTGGATACTATGTTGAATAGAGTCGGTGAGAGATGAACATATGAAATCATCTTTGTAATTCATGTTGTTAGTGTCTACTATCATGTGTCAATAGAATATTAAGGACAACCTATTGGCTAATTGTATGCAGTCGATTGAAAGTGAGATGTAGGAACCTATAAAAGGAGGAACCCAAGTTGTAAGCAGGTTAGCCTTTGGAGGGTTTTTTGATGTTAGTCTCAGTGGCGTTTGATCATTTAGTGATAGTATGATTTGTATTGTTTTTAGTTTGTTTATTCGTTGAGTTGTAGAGAAGAGTTGAAGAACCTAAAGCTGAGTGCACTAGAGTGTAGTAGAGATTGAGTCAATCGAGGTTGTGTGTGGATCATTAGTAGAAGTCATAGTAGAGATTGAGTTGATCGAGGATGTGTGTCGATCATTAGTGGAGTTAATTAGAAGAAGAGTAGTGACACATAATATTGAAGGGCATGAGATGAGAAAGAAGTATATATAGATAAACAAAGAAATATCTAGAATGGAGTCTTCAACTTAGTGCACAAACCAAAGGTTCCATATATTTCTCATGCTAGATGAAGAGCACCTTTGTGTTTTCTCTCAAAGGGGTTTCCATGTTATATTCTGTGTCGAATGTGTGAATGATGAATGTGCTTAAGTCATATATATATATATATATATATGTTACTATGAATGTATGTTTGTATATTTATTTACAACAAAACTTATATGTGTTTGTCGTGTGATTATTGTGAATGTATCCATGCTGCGTTTGGTATTTTGTTATAATACATGTCGAAGGATAATTTGTACCTTATATTAACTATATATAATAAGTAGAAATACCCCATCCACGAGCCTCTATCGATCACCTTGGTAGAATACCAAGGGACATTAAATTTGTTGGTGCAAACCTAGCTAGCAAAACTAGTCGATAGGGGTTCCCACTCTGTTGACACTCAACTCACCGCAATATCCCTGAGCATCAGCCCACACAGGTTTTACCCTTCCCAAAAACAACCGCAAAGTGGATTAAGTCTCACCTGAGATGTTTGAGGGAGAGCTGCCAGAACCAAGTTTGCATAGAATAGAAGAGGACTATGGGCATCAACATTTCATCAACTTACCTAATGGATCTGAAAAATTACTCAATAATCAATAGGGATAATCATCATTACTACTACTAGATCGCATCATTTAGTCATAACAAAAATAATCATACTATTGTGCAAACAAATCCAGACAGATAACATCATTTAAAATCAGGAAACATAACATCATAGATCCATATCACGCATTAAATTTGCATTCACCATTAGATCACAAAAACAGGAAGACATAAAAAGATAAAACAAACAACAATTCAGATCAACTCTCATCTTATCATATTACCTATGTGTAACGATTCAAAAATTCAAAACAATCCAGAATTCAATAGGTTCCCTCAAGTTCTCTTGGTATCACTATCCATTCCCCTCCCTCTTTTCCTATTTGCAATTCTACTTCTATTTATAGGATTACCCCTTTACATTGAACACAGGGTCTTCAGTTAGTTAAACCATGCCATAGCACGTTCGTTTGTGGCATATGAAAAAATACCCCTATTTTAAAAAAATATTGGAAAATAGCTCCAAAAATCATTTTTTAAACCCCCTCCTAATATGCCTTCCCAATTTAAAAAAACCCCTATTTTCACTATATATTGCATGTATCCATTTTTTCATTTACATTTTTTATGCCCCTTTATATTTCTACCTAGTCTATTAACATGATATCTCACATGCATTCTACAATGCACTTTGCTTCTTCCGATGTATATTGTGGATGCACATTACTTCACCCACAATGATCAACATCACAGAGATCACATTCCTTTACTAAATTAACACTAGTTTGTCACTCTTCCTTTGAACTTTTTCCTCTCAACAATGGACAGTCACATCAAGGTTCTACATGATGTCCAAAACATGGATAAACACTCACTACTTGAAAAGGAAAAGCATGCAAAAATAAATTAGAGGTTCTCGATTAGTGCCTGAAAGTGAGTTCATAGATCGTAGAAAAACATTGACATATAACATTGTCATAAATTTTGAATCTTTTAAACATGGAAACACTGAAGAGAGCATTTAGGTTTCAAACTGTAAAGAAATTTGAAGGGTGAAAAAGATTTTGAAAATATTCATGAAAAGTACGTTCCTAATGTCAAAGATCATGTGCTTTCTACATTTGTGACTAAAGAAAATGAAGTTAGGGTAGTTCCAAATTCCAAACACTTCTTTGCATCATAATTCCATTCTAAAGAAGAAAAGAAAGCTCTTGAAGAAACATAATTCATGGTTATCAACTCTACCCAGAGAGATCAGATAATCAAATAAAGATAAATATTTGCACGGAAGAAGAAAATGTTCTTGAAGTATTATCTGATATAATCAAAAGAAAAGGACATAGATCAAGGCAAGGAAAATTTACTTTGATGAACATTTGCATTTGGTAAAAAGGGAAAGAATTGAAGCTAAAGATGAAACAAAGAAAATTGTACAAGGCTCAAATAAAGGAAACATAGCAAGTTGCAATGACAATAATGGAGAAAATATGCCATTGGATAATGTTTATGTGTTAAGTGAATTCCATTTCAGAAATAATAATATCTTAAGTTCTAACAGTCTTGAAACTTAAGGTGATTTGCCACATGGGAAGATGTCTTCAATTTTTATGGGAAGGCATATGTGTTTGCCACCGAAGGCTGATAAATATCATTTGTGAAGTAGCCTACTGAGTGATGAAGTTTCCTTGAGTCCCTCTAAATGACGTCATCGGGCTCAAGAAGCTATGTTTGCATGTGTTACAGAGGATATAACTGCTTTAGTGGAGCGACTGGTAACTGGTGTGACTGGATAGGATGATGCATACAAGATTTCTGCAGATGAAAAATCATATACTAAATGCTTTGATAATGACAAGAAGTAAGTTAAGGGAAATGAGGAATGTGTCAAATTATACACATTGATCCAAAAAGAAGCAACAGAGATATGAGGTAGTAAGAAACTCATGGTGTCTTCATATTCATATCAATAATTTATAAGGTTTTATTCAAAACCTGCTAAATGGGTAGAGGAGAATCAGATGGATCCATGGTTTGAAGATTCAATGTCCTCTGAGCATATGGATAAATGGCAGATTGGAGATAAGGATGAGAGGAGTTCACATGCTAAAATTTCTATTGAATCATTGATTGATCCAAAAATGGAAGAACAAAAGCTACAGAGCATGACTGCACCAATGATGCCTTCTCCAAAGAAGCAAGATGTTTTAAATTTAGCTTCAAGGCAAGTCAATTCAATCAATGCAAATCCTATCAAGGATTATGTTGTACAAAAGGGTGAGGCTAAGCAATAGGAATACAAGTTAAAGAGCATCAAGGTGAATAAATCTTGTGTGACCCCATCAAATAAACATAGCAGAGGCCTTAAGAAAGATCATGGGAATTCCAGCTCAAAGAAGTTTAACCAAGGGCAGTTAGCTAAGCAGATGTCTGTTCGCAAGCATGAGCAAGTTTCCCCTATAGAATATGGCACTGAAACTTCATCATAAAAGGTGAGAGGTTCATCAAAATTTAAGGTGAGTATAAATAGTACTGCAGCAATGAAATTGGATGGTGTGTCAGTATCTACAGAGTTGCATTTAGAAAAAACAAACAAGCTTAGAAAAGTGTAAGTCTCATATTAATTCAGTGGTTTAACTGTGCATAGTTTTAGATCCATTAATTCTATATCATCATTGTACTAAGTTGTTGATATCTATCATTTTGTACTTGATGTTTAAAAAATGCCACCAGTAGTGAGAAGGAGTAGTTGGTGCTCTTAACCAGTTTCTTTGACACACATTCATTAGAAACTTGTCTTCAAGATTGAGCACATGTTCACTATAGGTATTAAAAGATTATTTTCATGAATTTTTATGCATCTTTGTTGCATTCATGAAATGACGATGAGATATTCCTATCATTAGGATTTCACCTCTGTTGTATAATTCCTTTGAAATACTGTAATACATATGTAATGCATACTATCCTTTAAGATACTATAGGGGAATCATACATGTTATACAGTTTAACATATCCACTATAACTAGCTCTGTGACCACGTCTCTATAGTCATAAATCTTCTCTACTCATGCCATAGTATATAGTTTCGTTATTAGATACTCATGACACAGTATATATAACTAGCTCTGTGACCACATCTCTATAGTCTTAAATCCTCTCTACTCATGACATAGTATTTAATTTTGTTATTAGATACTCATGTAACTAGCTCTGTGACCACGTTTGTATAGTCTTAAATCCTCTCTACTCATGACATAGTATTTAGTTTCATTGTTAGATACTCATGACACAGTATATAGTATCATAGTTAAATAGAGAAGCATATTCAACAATCAAAAGCCTGGCCATGTACAAGTGTGTGATATATTATAGTATGAGTAGATCATCAATTTTCAAGTAAGAATATCGAATATCCCTTACCCTGATGTGTTTGTAATGTAGAAATAATTAATAAATACTTTTATCCTTGCGATTCACATAACTCAGTTGGAATTATGTTGTATTGAACATACTATCTATCTCATTTAGCATATATGTTATTCACATTTCTTTACACACATTCACTTATAGTATATTGAGAGGTTTGTTGCAGAATTGCAATATAGATTTCCCTTGTCAACCAAGGGTCATCTTTAAATAACCAAAATCCTGGTAAGATAAAAGTCTAATCATGAAGGACTTGCATTGAAGAACTTACGAGCATCAGTTGCATCAGTTTTCAGTTGAGAAAAGGTCTTCTTCTCAGGTAAGAAGAGTGAATATCTTTCATCCATTAATTTTCTATCATATTAATGTATTTGACATTGTATAATCCCTTTTGTTGAAATGTAGCTTTTCCATGCACTAGTGGATGAACGTCTGCACCTCACTGCACCTGTGGATGTCCAACGTCTGCACCTATGGATGTCTACCACAATTTTCTCTCAGGCATTTTTAAACACTTCCAAAGTTGAAGAGTTTGTTATATCCTACACGAAAATATCTACCATCCATGAATATTTCATCCTAGAGTTGCATGTTTAGCAAGCAAAATCCTAGTCAGGTACAAATCTAACAATGAAAGGACTTGCACACAAGAACACTCTACAAATAGATCATCATATTTCAGTTGAAAGGAGAAGAGTGAAGCATATTGTACCAACCATACCAGAGATTAATGCAGTTAATTGATTTGTGAGGAATAGTTTTGGAAACCATTCATTTAGGGAAATTCTTTATGAGAAGGTTGCATGAACAATTCAAACAATAATTTAAAAAATTCCACAAGAATCCACAAAAAATTCCACAAGAAGTCCATTAGGCTTTTAGCCATTTTTACTCGATGAATGCTTCAAGGGAACAAATTTATTTGGCTTTTGATTAAATATGGTAATATCATTGTAATATTAGGTAAAAGAGAATCAAACCCCCCATCTGTTGATAGCTTCGTGGTCTCCTTATTTTAATAGCTGAGGGAATTAGTTGTTTGGAAGAAATAGCCTTTTAGACTTTTTTTATCATTAGAGAATTTTTTACTTCTAATATTTGCTAATTGGTTGTTGTGGATGGCACTTAATACCATCTGATTTGAGTAAAGCACAAAAATTGATAATCTGTCTCAGAAAGTATCAGAAGGGTTGGTATCTGTGCTGATTAACACCTACAATAGACCCTAAAAAGTTGTTGAATGTGAACCTTGTTAATCTGGAAAGTGCGACTACGGAGATTTTGCAGGTCTTTTGTTAATACCACAAATGTCTTAGCAGATCAGAATGGTCATCATGTAAAATCAGAATGGCTATTCAATTGGATGACAACTATTCACAGAAGGTCTCAGAAGAGTTTTTATCTTTGCTGATTAACACCTACAATAGACACTAAAAATTTGCCAAATTTGAACCCTGTTAATGACTTGAAAGTTTGGCTTTGGAGATTTTACAAGTATTTTGTTAATACCGCAAATGTCTCAGTAATTTAGAATGGTCATCATGTAAACCCATAATGGGTCATCATGCAGTTTCATCCTTGCAACTCTTTTGAGAAGGTGGTTTTCAAATATTTTCATTAAATTTACTAGCCCCTTCTTGCTGGTATTTTTTGGTGAAGAAACAAATTTGCCTCTTTTATTTTTACTACAAGCAATGGTTTCATTAACCTCAATATAAGAGAGATTCCCTATATTGAACAAAACTGGTGGTATACTTTGTTATGGATCTTTAAAATTTGAACTCTTGTGTGGGTTTGCGCTGGTAAAAAGGATTCTAACCTGGGCTAACTGAGTGAAGAAGGCCCAAGTATATGTATCCTTTGCAACAATGAAGTAGAGATTATTGACGACTTATTGATTCACTCTTGCTTTTCAAAAAGGGTACGGTACATAGTTAAAAATGAATTCAAAATTGTTCATCTTTGGAACCTTCCATCCTTGAAATGGTTACAAGGAGCCTTTTCTTGGAAGGAATTGGTTACAAGGAGCCTTTGCTATGTTTGGAAACAAAGAAATAGTGTCTTGTTTGGAAGGAAACATATGAATGTGAACGAAGGGTTTGGGGATTATTTATCCTTTCTAAAGTCCCAAGGTTGAGACTTCCCTAAAATGACACAATTCTTCACAATGCATACCTAACCCACTTATGGCAATTATTACTGCTTTACCCTGAGGACTTACACAGGAACCTGGAACTCACTTGTATTTCCACCATCATTCTCTATTTTGTCTAATCAATGCTAATTTTCAGATGCCTAAAGAACAACCTACTTGTCACCTGAAACCTTGCAATTCTCTTCTTCTAGTCATCCTAAAGCTTAATGATTACCTAGAAGGCCGATTTCTATCACCCAACACTACCATGCCTGAGTTCCACGATAATCTAGTTTATGTAGCATATGTCAAATAATGTGTTTAGATAGCAATGCATAAAATGAAGAACATAAAATTTGCAATATATACAAAATGTTTTGAAAATAATTATCACGTTCTTCACTTGTTGTTCCACCACTAATCTCTATTTTGATGAATGGAAACACTTAGTGGTATTCACCTCAATGGTAATTTTCTAATGCCTAAAGAACAGCCTACCTTGTCACCCAAAATCTTGCAGTTTTGCTTCCAGTCACCTTAAATCCTAATGATTACCTAGAAGGATGATTTCTATCACCCAGTACTACCATGCTTGAGTTCCTTGGTAATCTAGTTTGTGTAACCTATGTCAAACAATGTTCTTAGCTAACAATGCCTAAAATGAAGAATATAACATTTGTAGGACATAAGGAATTTCTTGAAGAACTTAAATAAAGTTTTTAAGATGGCCTCCCCGCCACACACACACACACACTCTGTGAGCCATGCTGTTAATTTGAAAATAAAATTCAACTGAACATATTATTATCTAGACTCACGTCATCTTCTTCATCCACTGTCATGTCATGCCCATGCCGTATGATGATCAAGTAAACTTAACAGTCTTACAATAGTGTCCACTGGGGCCAGATGTAAAGTATTCCTTGAATGTGCAGATGTGATTTCATTTGCAAGAAGTTTTATTTCAGAAAGAGGAAGACATGCACCCTCCTCTTCACCTTCATCTCCTCTGGGAATTTCTGCTCTCTCAAGATAATCATCCAACATTTCACAAAGCCTACAACAGTGCCATCTGCAAATATAACATTGCAACCCATGATCAAAATGTTTAAAAGTGGGTAGGAAAACAAGGAAATTTTAATAAAACCATGTTTCATTATAGCAAACCTTGATGATCGTGAACTTCTGACTTGCCCCTATCTACCACTTCTCCAATTGTGTCTTTTCTTATCATTATGGACTTTCTTGCAGACATGGGTGTTTGCATGTTCTAAAATTTATAATCACTTTCAAAAATTTAGAAGCAAAACATCTTATTCATTACAAATTTTCTTTCCACAAAGAACTATATAGCTAATTACTACAAGAATTATCACCTTCATTCCTTATCACTATATTTCACTATTTCTATTACTCTTTTAATTTAATTATATTTTATGCCATCTTACAAGTATTTGCAGGTGTTCATGTATGCCTCAAACACAAAAATCTTTACCCACTATGATAAAGTCTGTAATATCCTTGACTTTGGCTAAGACTGATAAGAAAAGAAACATTACGAAAGAAGACTGAAATAACTTAAAAATGAAGCCACTATAATGAACCATTAAATCTCCACTACGAAGCTCAAGTTGATCATGGTGAGCAAAAACCTGCATGATTTTCAATTACAACTAAAGGCTGTCTTCTTACATTTTTTGGACTTCCTCTAGATTCAACAGTAACATTAAACATGGTCATAAAATTTTATGCAAAAGATAATATTGATAAAACTACTGAAATGTACAATTCCTAATGGTAATAAAATTAGACATACAAACCATTCCAAAATCTGTCGGTCACAGAAGCAACTTCTTCAATATAGAAACATCTTAGACATCTTCCAACCTCATGCATCTCAGTCAACTGGTTGCATTATTTTATACTGATGTCTTTTAATGACAAATTCTAGAGAAAAATTATAAACTGCAAACATGTAGTTTAGATCAAAGAAAACACAAACATACCAAGGAGGTCCCCTCTTGACGATTTGATGAAGGCCCTTTTGAAATGTTATGTGATTGAATGCCCCCATGAGAATTTTCTTGAGAAGACCTTTTCTCAGAAGACAAATTACGCCAACCATGCTCTTTGACTGGCCCTGTCATGCTTGAATAGTATTGTAATGAATAAGCAATAAACATCTTGATAAAACAAAGACTGCTCCTACAATTATAGTTTGACCAATCATAAGATAAGTGTTTGGGGATAAACCCATGGTCCATGTATAAGATTAAAGAACAAATAGAGAAAAGAAACTAAAAAACAACTAAGAATTGGCATTCGTCAGTCAAGTAAAAAGCATCACCCAAACTTTTCTTAATATACCTCTAAAACAACGTACAAAAGCTATAACAGCTACGGTCAAAGGTTGAAGAAATAATATTGATGTTCACAATGACAAAAATCTGCCAAAGGTCACAACTTCTCTTTTTGTAATATCTTACTGCAAATTTTACCCAGTGAACAATTTGTCTTCTTCCTTGTTGACCCACTCTTTATTTTCATGTAACAATTTCAAACAATAGGCCTATCTAATTCAGTATATGCATGTCAACTTGGACACTGTATATGAATCCGTGCATATTATAGAAACTATTACACCATTCTCCAAATTGCTACAAATACAAAAGTCAGCCTGATGTGTCCAACATTCAAATCTTAGACACTCATCGAATACAAGTGTACAGAACAAGGCCTGAATCATTCCAACATTGAATACAAGTGTACACACTCAGGATGATCTAAATCTAGATTCTCAAGTGTACATGACAAGGCCTAAATCATTCCAACATATTTTAGTGTTTTTGACACTTCTGTTGAGATATTTGAGCCTGAAGGTGAGCGTGCTGCAAGAACATCATTTATCAGATCTATTAATGCATTCATTTGGATTTTTGGAGTGCACATGCTAAAATTTCTACTGAATCATTGGCTGATCCAAAAATGGAAGAACAAAAGCTATAGAGTGTGACTACACCAGTGTTGCCTTCTCCAAAGAAGCAATATGTTTCAAATTTAGCTTCAAGGAAAGTCAATTCAATCAGCATAGCTCCTATTAAGGCTTATGATGCACAAAAGAGTGAGGCTAAGCAATATGAATACAAGTCAAAGGGAATCAGGGTGAATAAATCTTGTGTGACCCCAATAAAGAAAAATAGTAGAGGCCTTAAGAAATATCATGGAAAGTTTGGCTCAAAGAAGTTTATCCAAGGGCAATTAGCTAAGTGGTTGTCTGTTCACAAGCATCAGGAAGTTTCCCCTGTAAAATATGGCACTGAACCTTTATCCTAAAAGGTGATAGGTTCATCAAAATTTAAGGTGAAGATAAATGATACTGCAACAATGAAATTGGATGGTGTGTCAGTATCTATAGAGTTGCATTTAGAAAAAGAAAAAAATATTAGACAAGTGTAAATATTATATTATTTCATCACTTTCTATAATGATGGATACCTTCAGACATCTCTTTTCTTTGTGTCTTATCAAGTGTAGCATAATCCTTAGCCCATGCATGAAAATAATCTATTGGATTACATGTAAAACTCAACCATAGAACGTGAAAGCACGCACTTCACAAAATATGACCAGACTTTGAAGGTATGCCAAAGACACAGCCTTATGGGACAAAATCCAAGAATGGGGAAGACATTGCTACAACAAATTTAGTTGGATGATGTTAAGCCCTAGTCTGCCATTTTTTCGAGAAGCTATCATTTCCATGGAACCAACAGGCCTTTCCATATTTAGACAGAAAAAAATCTTGATAAATTTAACACCAAATCAAACATCAATAAAACCAAACAAACATAATTTTCATCTCTTTCAACTTAACGCTCCAATATTCACTGCGTTAAAGTTGTTCCTCAAGAATCATAAAATTCCATGTACAGTAACAACATGAGAAGGTAGTGTACAATAGATATCAACAGTAAATAATCATAACCAATATTTGAATCAAGCATATACTCAAAATTTTCAGATTTGATCTTGTCACTGAAGGGACAAATCAATATAGACAAACAATTTATGTACCTTGTGAGATATCCAGAGAGGGTTGAAGCATAAGCATACTGACAACATATTGACCCAGACTGCTTAGTCAACAAGCACATTCATACCCAGTACAGTCAATCTATCAACACAATCATGCTAGGTAAGGATGCAGTCACATACTGCAGAGACACACAAGAATACTTTGCACAGTCATGCTTGAAAAAACACAGTCCACCCATAAAGTGAAACTCACTGTCACACTGGGGAAAACCCCAAAGTCCACACAAGAAAAAAATATCATGGTCACCTCATGGTCATGCTAGGGAAGGACCCACAGTCCACCCGATAAAATAGATCATGGTCATGCTGGAGAAGGACACATAGTCCACCAAGAAAATAGATCACGGTGATTTTGGGGAAGGATTGATAGCCCACTCAAGAAAACATATCATAGTCATGCTAGTGAAGCACCCACAGTCCACCAATAAACAGATCACTTTCACACTGGTAAATGACCCAAATTCCACCCAATAAAACATATCATAGTCATGCTGGAGAAGGACCTCTCAAGGTATCACTAAGGAATAGGTTTTTTAGCATTGTTGAAGGACCCATAGTCCACCAAGAAAGTGCAAAGAAACAAATCATGGTCATGTTGGTGAAGGAGCCACATTCCACCAAGAAATAAACTCATGGTTACATTGTGGAAGAACCCACAGTCCACCCAAGAAACAAGCCACGGTCATGCTTGGGGAGGACCCAAAATCCAATAGATTCATGGTCATGCTGGTGCAAAGTGACCACGTGGAAGGTGTAATAAGGAAATCCTAGTCACGGGGGTGGTGCAGCAAGATATCACATGGAGCATCAACAAAGATCATGCAAAGATCACATAGAGGGAGAGAGTTCAGTCACGCTCCTTAAGGTAAGGTATGAACACATTAATAAACATCACCTATGGACAAAGTAAGATAAAGGATCATGAGGTGATCATGAGTCAAACCAGGTGGCCAAAACAAAACAAACAACAAACCAAAAAGGTCAAGGTGAACCATATAAGGTGGACATGCAACTCCTTTATAGGACCAACAAGACCAATAATATTTTCTCTCTCTCAAGGTACATTTTTTTATATATTTTTTTCATCGGTGTATAAGATTCATTGGTTATAGAAAGTAGAACCAATCATACCCACTCCATACCACAACAGGTGCACAACAATGAGTTTTATAACAAGATATTTCCACACCACAACCATCTTTCGAATCAACAACAATCACAATTTCCTAATGAGTTAATATGCACTCCACATAAACATGATGAAATTAAAGAACATGATATGCCATTTAAGAAAACATTTAGAAAACACATTTCAAGAAACACACATTAAGTAATATTCCATTTAATTATTGAAGTAGCAAAATAAAGTATATGAAAACTCTAACATGGGCATGGGAACCAAAATTTGACAAACAAAAACTGGTTTCATCCTTTTAAAAGTAATATTAAACATAATTGTTGAACTAGCGAATAGTTCAGCAACCCTCAAGAACCATGCTTCAAGAACTCATAGATAAATATTTGACAATTGATAACTTCACATAGAGTTATCGCAACCATTCGGCATCCGAACCATTCACCACACCTAAAGATAAGATAAATTAAAATGAGTATGAAATTTATGCAAATGAATCAACAATAATACAAAAAATACTACTTCATAAATAAGTTATAAGATAGTAGTACAAAAGATAAGATAAATTAGAATGGTTTGAAAACTTCACCCTATTTACGTTTTTAATGAAATCCTCAAAATTTATGTGGTCGCTTTCTTCTAACTCATATGTGTCTTTATTGATAATGTATGATAGGTTTGTTGTTGCTATAACAAATTCAAGTTGTATGAATAGATGATCTGTTGAATAATACTTGAGGGTTGATGAACTAGCGAATAGTTCAACAACCCTCAAGAACCATGCTTCAAGAATGCATAGATAAATATTTGACAATCGATAACTTCACATAGAGTTATCCCAACCGTTCGACATCCGAACCATTCACCGCACCTAAAGATAAGATAAATTAAAATGAGTATAAAATGAGTACGAAATTTATGCAAACGAATCAACAATAATAAAAAAAATACTACTTCATAAATAAGTTATAAGATAGTAGTACAAAAGATAAGATAAATTATAATGGTTTGAAAACTTCACCCTATTTAAATTTTTAATGAAATCCTCAAAAAATATGTGATCGCTTTCTTCTACTCATATGTGTCTTTATTGATAATGTATGATAGGTTTGTCGTTGCAATAATAGATTCAAGTTGTATGAATAGATGATCTGTTGAATAATACTTGTACATGCGTTGCCCCTTTATTCTGTTGTACCAACAACATTGAAGCTCAACACCTTCAGGCCTATCCAAAAGATCAATGTCATTATGGTAATCAAACACCCTATTACCATCCTTCTTTCTTATTATTTCAACTCTTCCAATGTACCAAGTCCCAGAAGAAATGTCGTGCTTTGTACTTTGAGATACACCTTTTCTTGTAGTGCATTCAGCTACAGCTATAGACTCTCTCTCAAACAACACCGTGAAATCTGATCCAATTCCAAAACCAATTGCCACACCCTTTTTGGGGGCCCTCTCATCTCTCCTGAAGTATTCTCCATTCCTCACATTAGTCAATCTATCTTTCGATAATGTTGTGTTTCCATTCAATTGAATAACCAAACAAGATTTGTACATGTCCTTTCCATCGAGATCCACCACTAGTTTGGTAGTTATGTTTACATTTTCATCAAAGGAATCTAAAATTCCATCCAACTTGTGCCTCCACTCACTTTCCATCATTTGCAATTCACTATCATTGAGTACCATAAAAGACGAAGATTGGAATATGGATGTGGAATGACCCGATGGAGAATTATCAACTACTTCATCCACATCTTCAAATGTTGGAACATTATGATCCTCTATCCATGGTTTAAACCACCAAAAATTTTCTGTGTGTCTTTTTGGTTGCATGCCAAGACCATGTGAAATTCCCTGTGCATCCTCCAATCCTATCTCGAGAGCTTCTGTAATTTTATTATCAGTGGAAATTGAATCATATTGTGACAAGACATCACCTTCCTCTAGTGTTTGTTGATGCAATTTGTTTCAGATACTCATTTGTTTCTTATGAGATTTATTGAAACGAAGCCCTTGGGGATTCAATTCTTCTTTAGCAACTCTATTAAGGGTTCCAATAGCATGAAGTAAGTCAACAAAATCATATGGCCTCTCTACTCCAACCATGCCACCGACTTTGCTAAAGAAGTTCTCAAATACATTTGACCTAGTCAGGTGCAATGCACATGGTAAGTTAGAGTATTGATCATGGAATAATCTCATCAACAAAACCGCAAAGTGGCAAGAAATTTTCACATCTTGATATGCCTCTCTACTAATGAAATTAATGTTGACATTAGTATTTTCCTGTTCTCTGACCCAACATAGCCATAAGGTGAAGAAATGATGGACTCTTGAAGAATTTCACACTCTTTCCCAAAGAGTTAAACTAGGAGACAAAAAAATATCAATATAGTCAACAATGATTGCTAGATAGGTCTCAATACTCAATGTCCTCTCTGTCCTGCCACCTATACATATCATTTCCTTTAAGCACCTCTGGACATGCCTTGAAGCAATGCATTGTGCTGAACCCCAGTTTTAGCGATCAGTCCTCTCTATATCCTCAATTTTAAGCTTGTGGTCATCCAATTTAAAATTGCTATAAACCATTCTTACATGGTTAAAACTAATCATCTCTTTTCCAACAATTAGATCTCGTCGACCACTAAACAAATGATTCACTAGCTTTTTTCCATTATGGATGTAATCCTAGTCATGAAGTCCTATTACTTTAAAGCTATCATACAACCCAGTTAGCCTCCACCCTTCCCAAGGAATTTGATATCTCATGCCTGTCATTGAGTAATAATCCTTCAACATAAGCATTCTTCTCCTATTATCCCCATCTGAGGAATGACCAATAATAGGTCCTAAAAAATATTCCACATGTTTCTTCCATAGGTCTTCTACTTTTTCCCAGTGTCGATGGACAAAATTTGCATCCAACCTATTGCACATTGGACTAACAACCACAACCAAATGAGGAAGCGTCTCATGTAAAGGGTTTGCAATAATAACACGTGCATAATGGCCAATAACACAATTCTTGAAGGCATCTGTAATAATCTCATAGCCTATAGTGCCCTCACCAACTGTCACCAAGAAATGTGATTGGCACTTATGTTCTTCTTTCTTACCACAAAAACCCACCAATGTATCACTATTTGCTACCCACCTTACATATTTTTTCACAACAGTTTCATCTTCAGCAAGGCATACGAAAATTGGGCCCTCTATACCATGTTTGGATTTATAGGAAGCATAAAATTTTCTGATTGTCTAAAATATGTACTCTTGCTCCCCTAGGATATATGTTAATGATTTTCTAACTTTCCTTAAAGTTGTAGATATTGAAGGGCCATCCATATTCAAGATAATAAAGCTATGTAATCTAGGACCTCCCCATAAATTAATCATCTCATAAATGGATTGAGTGGATACACTATACCTTCTACTTGACTTTGAACGAACTAGGTTGTGAAATATATCTTGAACAAATTCCCAAACTGCATCTTTACCTTGTAATTTTCCTTGCTTATGAGCCTCACACACATCCTTGCAAAACCTGAACACATCCTTCCTTCCTGTAGATTCGAACAAATTTTCCCTTAGAGACCTTGTTCTTATAGACAGTGTAGCAACATTTGTCCTCTCCCACGAAAGAGATCGCATTGTTAACCTATGTGTAGCATTTGCTTCTCTTGCAACAATTTTGAGTTCAGTTCGAGTCAAATGGTCCAACCTTCTCCCTTTCCTTGTATCTCTCCCATGTCTTTTCATGTTGCTCCTTGATTCACGATATAATCGCATTCGAAAGTCATCACAATTAGGTATAATCTTACAAAAATTGCATGTCAATGAATCAAAAGGTATTCCTGTTTTAGAAACCCTCTTGCAATGAATATATCTGTATGTATCATTAATACTACATTCAATACCATGATAATTTAGTGTTCTCCTGGTATGTTTCTCTATGGCCCACATTTTTCCACCACGTTGGTCATCCATTAGAAACTTTGTGTCCAATATGTCCCCTCTTCTCTCAAGATAGGGATCCCAATACCCCCAACATAATAATATTGAGGGACGTATTTGTCCTAGAACAAGATGAAAAAACACATTGGTTAATGATCTACTAACTGCTACTAACAAGTAATAATAGATAAAGTAATGTAAATATTCAAATTCAAATTAAATTAAAACTTGGGTAATTTCCACACCTAAAGTAGAAGGATGTGGACTTGTAGAAGCCCCATGTAATGGTGATGGTAGTGATGGGATCAAGAACTTAGACAAACTTTGTTGGGACTTTTCATTGGTAGGCTTCTTCGGTCTCCCAATTGTTCCACTCCTCAACAAAATTGTATCATGTGAAGCCTCAACTGTAGTATTAGTAGTGTGCTTCTTTGATTTCATGTGTTCATTATAGAAATGACAATATTACCACTTGCCGACACCAAAGAGAACCATCTATTGCATCGTGTACATTCCACTCTTACTTTTTTCTTGTCCTTGTAGTTTGCAAGTGTTGCTTCCACCACCTTGAACGAATTAGGCTCTTGCGTTTGGTTGAAATCATGTAGAATTTTGATTGCTTGATCAATCTCAAGTTGATCTATAGCCACTGTTGTCTGCTTTTATTTGTTACCTGAAGGAATTTAATTAATTCCCAACATTGAAATTTGACATTGATGGGATCCTGTTTTCATATGATTCTTTTTGAAGTTACTAATTGTTTGCACTTCCAAGGATACTCCCCCCATTCCATAATCAATGCCACAGATTTCAAAACGGATCTTTATATTAGGTTTTCCATTTTCTAAATATACCTTTAGTGTTAGCTTCTCCTTGACAAACTCTTCCATTAAACTATTCACTTTATGTTGCCAAGATGCCAATACATTAGGATCAACCACAACTTGTTCCACTGACTCGGACACATTACCAACTCTTGGTTGTTTATGCATAGGTTCCTCCACATTCCCTTCAATGTTTTCAGAGATTGGAATTCCCTCCATTATGTTTGATTCCAATGTATCAGTAACCATCGTGCATACTATCGTCTTAATGCTTACATTTGTTGTTGTAGGTTTCCTTCTTTCCTCTTGCTTTGCATTTAAAGGACATCCAGTTGAGCCAACAATAAAATCAAAAGGATATTAAACGAATTTATCAATCACAATTTCAGAATGGATATCAGTATATGTACAACCTTTTTGACATTGGACTATGCCAAGGGGACAATTCTCTTCACCAATAAAAATTCCAAAGTCCACAACATCACTTGGATCCATCTTCATTTACATCCATGTGTACCTTTTAGTTGGGTAAGAAATGAATAAAATTATAACATTTTTTCAAAATTTTGGATATAATAAGGCTACGAAATGAGGTGAATGCATCCATAAATAAATGAAAAAAAAGTAATTCAAATTTACACATGCATATTAGTTCATTAATAAAAGAAAGAGCTAGGAAGCAAAGTATGCACTTTCAATTCAAATATCTAAAAGGGATGAATAAATATTGCTATTGGGATGAAACACCTTGAAACAAAATGTATTGTTAGTGGCTTATTCAAATATCCCTCCAAACTGAAGAGTCAGCTTCAACGTACCTGCAGAAGATCAAAAGGTGATCAAAACAAGAGATGAAAAAACATAGAGGTGATCAAAGGTCTTTGTTCTTTTTGGAATTTACTCTTGTTCTTTTTGATGGAAATGCCCCAAGCATTAAAATCCACTCTAGGAAATGATAAAAACATCTTAATTGACTAATATTCCCAACCTGCAAGCCTAATCCCTATTCTACATGGTGTTTGGCCTTGGGGTAAGAAAAAAACTTAGTAATAAGTGAACTCGCCTAATAAATGAAGAATGGTCCAAGGAGAGATAAATTTGTTCAATAGTCACTCACAAAGCTCAAGTAAACCATTTTGGAAACTTCCTACATAAATGCAACAACTCTTAAATTCACTCCCTAGATCTTTGAGATCAATTTTTCATCCAAATGGTGAAGATTACGTAGTTGGTAGAGCTTCCACAACTCAACAACACAATGAAATTGCAGCCATAACACTTTAAGCGACCTAAATCTCTCACATTAGTGTGAATAGGTATTGTAGCTCTAATGACAGGTAACAAAGAGAAATCAGAAATATTTTGGAAGGGAGGCATTTAATTTCACATCATAATCTTAATATGCATACTCCTTTTATCATCAACATTGTAGACCTAGTCAAACTGATGTAGACAGTGCTGGAATTACTCTTACACAAGTTTTTAGCTATGTAGAAGATATGTGATGACACATCCTTTGTTAACATAACATTGGACTGGTCACCTTTTGGTAAACAAGGCACATATACTATAGAACGCATAACATGTTTTATAAATGTTATATAATTTAAAAAAAATGAAATATCAAACTTCATGTAACAACAATTAGTATTAAATATAGTTCTGAAATTACTCTTCTTCTATTAATTAATTTAGCTATGTAGAAGATATGCTATGAAATATTCTCTATCAACATTGGATTGGTCACCTTTTAGGTTGTAAGCAAGGGGCATATAATAGGATGCATAAAATGTGTTTTTAAAGTTATAATATGCCAAAAATGAATGATAAAACTTCATATAAAGACATCTAGTTCAAAGACTCTTCCAGATAGCTACATTGAGAGGTCAAATAACCAACTTCACCACCAAGATCAAAATACCAAGGAATACATCCCATCTTCATCCTGAATTCAAAAGATGTCTAGAAGGGAATACAAGAAGAACCCAGTCATGGCTTATCCAGGGAGGCACTTATGGACCTACCCAGAAACTGATACAACAGGAGATCAATGTCTACCTCAGACATCCAAAGGATGTAAAAAATCTAAATTATGTCATACTCTTGAAAAAATAAACATCAAAGATGTCAAAGAGAGTAGGTCAATCTCAAATTAAAAGAGCTTCATCGATCCATTCTGCACTATTTCACCTTCACATATTTTAGTGAACTGTAAGAGGCCAGATGCCATAGAGAGTGCCTCATTGGATACGCCATCTGCCTTCTTGTTGTATTCTCTGTAGACATGAGAAAAATCAAGGGAAAGAAAGGATGATTCGAGATTCCTGATATTTTGACACCATCCATATTCCTGATTCTTGAGAAGAGTTATCAATGTCACCAAAGCAACTACTCCCCTCACTTTGGGTTTAATCCAACACATGGAGGGCTTACCTAAGAGCAACTAAGTTGTAAAGATAAATGTAATTTCAAAGAGACTTAGGTTTCTACATCAACTATGAATGATTTCTTGCTGTAAATCAAGTTGATGTTAAATAAATGTTTTCAGAAAGATGTTAGTTGATGTTAAGTTGATTTTAGAAATGATCATTAAATGATTTCAAAACTTTTTTCAATGTTCTTTATTAGTGTATAGTTATAATTCGAATATTAATTATTGTATGTGTAAATTCCCTCGAACTATAGATTTGAATTATTAATTCAATTACTGCTATGAAACCTACGAGAAATGTGTCTTTTCAAATAGCTATGGTCCATTTTGCAGATTTTGTAAGATCTTAGCTCTGTCTAATACGTGTCTAATACCAACATTTAGAATAGTCATGAAATTCTACACAAAGGAAAAACATTGGTTAAGATAGCTTGCTTCTCGGCATTATTGTAATGTAAACTGACTGGATGTTACTCTATGTTAACTCTAAGAATGTTGTAAGACATTATCCCTTTCTTTAACAAATACCAGCATTTAGAGCAGTCATGAAATTCTACATGAAGGAAAAAAATTCGTAAGGGTAGCTTTCTTCTTATCTATTAATGGAATGTAAATTGACTGAATGTTACACTAAATTAAATCTATGAATGTTGTAAGCGGTGATTTCAAATTAGAAATTATAAAAGAAGAAGGATAATAAAAAATAAGGAAGGATAATAAACAAAGAAGAGAAGCTAAATGACAATGAAGATCGGGCACTAGCTACACACACCAAGAATTGAAGATTTAGAAGGAAGTAATCTTTGGTGCAGGGGCAGACTCTCATCACTCTTTCCCAAGCTCTCTCTGTTAGTAGAGTGCACCTCAGTCATCTTCAAAAAAAGGGAGGATCACTTATCATAAATGCATCAATGCATTAAGAAGAGAAAAAGCGAAAAAGTGAAAAGGAGAAATTCTAAGCCCTCAATGCATCATGATGAGAAAAAGCGTTCCACTTAATGAAGTATCTATGATGGAAATTGAGGTTGATTTAGGAGGAGCATTCCATTGTTTTGGCATATTTTAAGGAAATATGGTTTCATGGTACATGGATCAAATACTATCTTGCACATGTATCCATACTGAATCAACCATTTAAGGATTCATTTGGATTAACCCCTTGATTTGATGAGTGTCCTAGCTTTAGGGAAAGCATCTAACAATCAGCTCATGTTCCAAATCTTGGAAAAGTTATTATTTGAAGAGTTTTGAGGAGGCTTTTCCATTATAGAGAGACACCTTCCATGAATTTTATTAGCATGAATGGAGAATGCCCTAATCTCATTGAAGACACTTGGAATTCAAAGGAGGGAGGGATGTCCATCTTTTAGAGGTCCTTAATTGTCATGTACACCTAAATGTGTAGATCTAGTAAATATTCATCCCTAGTTTTTTTGCATTCCCTCATGACATTATAGTAAATAATGGTATTCATGCTTTTCTCTTTAAATTTGTATTCAGAAAGGATGGTATGATGAAACATTGAAACAAATCACAAAACATCTTAGCATAGGGAATTCCATTCCATGCAAATTTCCTGTCAATTTGGGAATTCCACATGAATTCCATTCCATGCAAATGGGAATTTACAAATTGCAATGACAACAAAGATTTTCTAGAAGTTAGTTTCTGCTTGTTTGAATACTTTGGTTGTCAAAATATAAGAAAAGCAATAGATGGAAGATTAAACATTGGAAAGGATGCAACTAGCATTGAATTCTCCTCTGTGTCTACTGGCACACATATTAATTAATGAATATCATCCATCTCAATGTTAAATACCTCTTATGTCATGTATTTCTTTAATGCTGACGTGTTTGTGGCATACTGACTATGCATTTGACAAATGCAATGCAATCAGAATCTTGCAGTATTTAGTTTCATATCCCATCAAAACACCCATTTAAGAGTTGATCAAATTGATTAAGTTTAATATCCAAGAGCATACCCAGATGTAGTTTATTCACCTAGGGTCTACAAAATAATTTAAGGAGGGAAATTATTTTCTTTAAACCTAAGAACATTGATGAGATTAATTAAGGGCGGGTGCTTTTTTACTGTGCGGACAGGGTTGGCGTAAACAGGGCAGCATTTATTAGTCTCCTAGCAGCCCATCTTCTCTTCTCCCAGCCACCAGCAGTGAGTTCCTTCCTCCCAACCTGAACTTCTCTTCTACTTTCTTCCATCCTATGAAAAAAAAACCAACACAATGTTCTACTCCCTACTTTTGTATGGCTAGGACAGTATACAGAGTGAACTACATTATTTTTAAGTCCTTTTTCATTTGTTTAAGCTCTTCAATTGACTTTTGTATTTCTAGATTGTATAAAACATAAGAACACAGCTAAAAGTTACCATAAGTTTAAAAATTTGTCTAAGGAATAATTTAATAGACAATGGGATCGAGAAGCTACTAGTTTTCACCAGAAACTCTTCCAAAATAGTTTGCAATCTTCCAAAATAGTTTGCAATTTTCTTTTACATGAAAACACAGGCATCCTAAAGCTACATCTTTACGAACAAGGTTCAAGCAATGTCAAATATGATTATTTGGCCAGCTGTGAAATCAAGGTTAGCTTTTTATTTGAAGTAAAGCTCATAATCCTTGACATATGCTTATTCAGAAAGTGTGTAGCATTGAAATTACTCGTTTAAATTGATTTTTTTATAATTATTTTTTCCTATTTCTCTTCTGTTGAAATCCATGCCAGACAGGAGTGGTCTCAACTTGTGCTTGATTTATGATTGATATTTCAAACAGTTTACCAAATACACTTTGAAGTCTCTTTTATATACAGATGAAATATGTAGATGATAACTCCACTACATTTTGGGCAATAGGAAGGAATTCAAGTGTTGGCTGCACATGCTGAACATTGTGGAAATGAATTTTTGATGGTTGTCCCCTTTAAGGGCATAGATTCAGTAGAGGTGCTCTTCTTTACTTCACTAGAACAAACTTGTCATACTTTATTTTTCCTTTTTATCATCTTATATTATAAATTTATTTAAATCAAGTATTCTTAAAAAAAGGATATCATTTCTAGAGGCAAACTATAGTCTCCATGATTGATAACTCTCTCCCATAGTTTGTAAAGGTAGAAGAATGGCATGTTGGCTCACAAAGATTTCAAGAGTGCAATTTATATGCTACATAGTTGCTTACAAGTTATTTCTTTTTTAGTGATTTTCTACATTTCTTTTTGTAAATATTTTTCTGAGGATATAGGATGTATTTTTCAAAAAAATAAGGTAGGGAATGCTAATTTGCATTTGCAACCTATTCCATTACATTCAGAGGAAGAACATCGAACACGCCAAGGTGTTGATGACAGAGATAGTAAACGAAATCTAGATGGTATTCCAAATGGAATATCTCACACATACATTTCATTCCGCAATTGCTCACATTTACTATAAAGTTTTGCAATTATAACACTTGCTTCCTTGTAATCGACCTGTGGAAATTTCTATCTTCTTCAGTTTGTGTGATGAGTATTTCTGCAAAAGTTAGTATTTTAGATATTGCATTTGAGATAAATTTTCAGCTTATCCACAATTAGTGCCAAAGATCATGAATTCTGTATACATGACATGATTGTCTCATAAATTCTATCTTATCTTAACTTCTAAGGATTATATCTAATAGTTTCCTTGAATATGAAGGTATGGTTAGATATTGTTAGAATACTTCTGGACTAAGGTGAGTGACTTATCAAAGTATGAGGTTTTCCTCATTAGATTGGATGGCCTTACAGTACTCCTTTTCTCCATTGAAGAAATCTTTAAGCAACTCCTGCACTTTGGGTATTCCTATAGAACTTCCCACTAAGACAATTTTGTGAATCTGGGTTTTATAATTTGTCATTATCAATGGATTTTTGAAACAGATAAAATGTTCATTGTTCATTTTCCCACTCTCCTATTTTTTTAATGTTGGTCCTGGTTTTCATAGAGATGAGGGCAGACAACACTCTCTTAGATATCTTGCATGAACTTTGAAGTCCCTTTAGGATATTTTGAGTTTGTATTTTTCCCCATTATGTCATGGAGATGACTTCCTGTCAAACCCATATAGAAGGTTCACTCAATATTTTTAAGACATCCAACCCTGTTAATTTCCCAATGGTTTTGGTGTTCCTTCTTTGAGAATCATTGTAATAAAGCAAGATGGCTAATAACAACTTTAATAATTTGACAACTTGTGAGGTGTTATTTCCAATTGGGTGGCACTGAGATTTTAGGTAATAAATGCAAAGGCTTTAATTCCTCCCAGTGCAGGGTGGAGGTTTGGAGGGTTTTGAACTATGCTAATTTTCCTCTATATGAAGAGATCTAGAATTTGGGTCCTGTATCATGAGCCACATAATTGTTGGTTATGGGAGGTTTCTTGTCATGTAAAAAAATTGGTTACATTCCTATTTTCCAACGCATGTCAATGAAATCATTTCTCCACTAGCAGATGGCAATAGTTAAGAACAAAGCTTATCATAATTCTGAGTCTGTTTTGTTTAAAAGGTAGTTAGATTTAAGTTTTGTTTTGATCACATTGCTGTTTTTGTCATTCCATATTCAATCCAAGCTGGTGTAGCCTATTAGAATGCCTTTAGTATAGCTTGGCATAATGGTAGGCAAGATCTATCAGTTACCCTCTATTTATATGTATCTTTGGATCTAATCAAGCCAAAAGTAATTTAATTTTTTTTCTAGCAAAATAAAATGTAATTTTGTTATCAACTATTTATAACTGCAAACATATAGTCAAACCTAATTTTGATGTGTTTTTGGTTGTTATAGATTAGTGTAAAGCTAGTGCTTAGAGAATGGCAGTATACTGATGGTTCCAGAAGCCTTCACAGTCATAACACATCAAATTCTCAGCACTCTTTACTTGGATCTTCAACTTTTCATTCACAAACTGCCAGAAAGCTTAAAATAACCATAGTGGAAGGAAACAACCTTGCTGGAAAAGACAAATCTTGAAAGAATGATCCTTACGTTAAGCTTCAGTATGGGAAGGTTGGGTTCCCCAATTTCTGAGTTAGATATTTTTCATTTTCTAGAATTAGACCGATCTACATATTGGTGGATATCTACAATGTTTCTTGTAGCTGTACTTTGCAATTGCTTGGAATTAATTTTTTTTAATATAATCATAAAACATTCACAGAGCAAGATCAATTTCACATGGTATCAACCCCATATGGGATGAAGAATTTGAGTTTAATGAGATTGAAGGTGATCAATATTTGAAATTAAAATGCTACAATGTAGAATTTCTTGGGAATGAGAGTATGGGAAGCACCCGTGTGAATTTTGAAGGACTCGAAGAAGGAGAAACCAAGGATGTTTGGACCCCCCTTGAAAAAGTTACAATAGGTGAAGTAACACTCAAAATTGAGAAGAAAAAGCAAGAGCAAGACATTGAGGTAAGTTCATTTTGGTTTATATGTAATGTTATTGTAACGTCCTCGACCCTCTACCCGGCGAGAAGGATGCTACCAAACCATCAAAAACCTCCAGGAAAATAGCCCCATGAACATGAACAAGCATATAATGCTGAAAAATTAAGCTTAAAACATAAAACATACTAAGATGTAAAATCCTTCATATACATAGAGAAAGCAAACATACATTAATTCAAGCATACCACATGTTCATCATATTCATTAATCAGTAAATATAAATATAGAGACAAAATAGTCAAGAATATATATCTCAGAATGAATTCATCCCACAACCAGCTGTTTCGGTTCAATGTTCCACCAACCATAGGCCAGTGTGGTCATCAATCTCTCAGCAACACTACCACCCCTGAGCCGGGCTTGATTCCCCAAGGTATAAGGGTCAAGAAGGATTACACATGGCCAAGGTACACAAATCATCCAAGCCCACACAGTAGGGTTTATCAGGTCGTCAAGGAGCTAGGAAAGGCTAAATGGTAAGCTTGTGGCCCCAATGGAGAGCTAAGGATGCCTAAATAAGAGTTAACCTGACTTCTAAGACATCCACATACCCAACACCAGGAATCAGTTCTTTCTCTGATTCACAGTCCTTCAGGCCCTGAATTCCCTTTCCAATACTCTTCAATGGCTATGGAGAAGAAAGACAACCGTCTAACTCTATTTGGGTGGCTGCAACACCAGTTTTCTCAAACATACCTAGCCTCTAATCCTCCTCTCAGCATTTTGAATACCAACCACTCCATACCATAGTAAAACAAACAGTTCACAGCTCCGTGAAGAAGATAAATACAGCAGGGTGACAACCCCAAATGAAAAGGTGAACACATCTCAAGTCAACAGGTTGACTCAGAGTTGTTCTTGTCCCAAGAATGGCCAAAACAACTTAGTGGAACCCAAAATATGTTTGCACACACAGCAACCAATACCAAGGAAGATCAACAACCCAATCCCATAATGAAACAATGGGAACCTTACACAGTTCGCAGATGGGGAAGAAGATAGATTCCCAGCATTGACAGGGAAAACATATAAACAGAAGAATCATGCCTCTCAGGCCGTTCATCCAGCTCACCATGTGAGATGACAGTATTCTGACCCCTGCATGAGGAAACCCATGCCGATTTCTGATCTATGCATGAGGATTAAACAAAACAATGGGGAAATTTCCCCAAGTGGTGCATGAGGAAAAATAGCACCCTCCTATGTGAGAGTGAGCCAAACCCAAAAACCTCCCAAGAAGTGGGATCGTGGAAGAGTGGAATGAGTGGGAAGAATGGAAGGTCACTCCTCTGCCCCCAGTGACATGAAGAGGAAGAGTCCGTTGGTGGAGTGGGACCATGGGAAATGACTGACAATCCTGCCACACCCACCACTACTTAGAAATAACTGCTCCTAGATATCAAAAATTAAATGGGTGGACGACACATGGCAAACTCCCAATGACCCCCACGGGTTGGACAACCCTCCCTTAACCTTAGGAATCATTCCCTTTTCATTTAACATTGCATCGTCGTAGTTGGCTGTTGGTTTATTTTAATTGATGTGCATATTTACATGATGCCCAAAACTATAGTGTGCTGGGTAGCACGATATACCATCGATAATGATCCCTATTACTGAAACATACACAACCAAATCAATGGTGGGGATTTTTCCTTTAGCCCCTCACCATGATTAATTACAACATATACTTCATGTATCCTTTAATGCAAATGGGGTCAAAATCGGGACATTACGATCCCCTCCCCCTTGGAATAACATCATCCTCGGTGTTCCAATATGTAGGAATACATATACATTTTAAAAATCAAAATTTCAATTTTTTTGCAGATCTGTCCCATGTTCAATTATTTACTTTGAACTTTTAGGACCAAGCCCCTCAGCTTCCATGAGCTTCTCCTATTGGTTCTCATCTTTTGGCTCATCCCCAAGTCAAGGAACTTTGTGGCTGTTGCCCTCTTAATGTTCCCTCATTGGGTAGTCCCGACATAAATGATGTCCTCCACATTTCCAACATTTCGCTGGCTGCTTCATCTTTACTTGCTCAATTTCCTTTGAGTCTTCATGCCTAGAACGTTTCTTGACAGATTGCTTGGATGAATGTCCCATCATTGATCCACTTTCCTTGCCTTTACGGATTTCCCCCAAAAGGATTTTTATCTCCTTTTGCAAACCAATAGAGTCTTTCAAAATCTGATGGTTCATCTCATTCTGCCTTTTCTGTATCTTGAGCATCTCTCCAAGATTTTCTTGGGTCTTGGCAATTGTTTGAAGGATACTTCCAGCCAAGTCTAGCAGCTTTTGGTCTACTACCATAGTCAATGTGCACCACTGGATTTCACTCTTCTCACCTGTGAAATGCATCATTGAAATTCTGTTAGACCAAGCATAATATAGGCATTAATATCAGTCAATTAATTGCCCAATTGGCATGACAGTCCAAGTCTCATCAAGGAGACTTTCATATTTTTCATGCCTTCCCAACAGGCACATGAGCTCATTCATGTCCATTCTTGGGTATGGAATTAACTATTCCAGCATTCACAATTTACTTTAAGAAAATACACACCTTCCATTTTCATTCATACATGCATTCAACAATCTTTTCTTTTCACAATAATTATATATATATATATAATTAAAAGGGAAAGAGAGAGTAACAGGAGTTTTTCCCCTCTTTGTTTTATTCCATCCTGGAACCCACACCACCGCTGTGGATTTTCATGCTCTCATCCTTTTTCACTTCACCATGAATGCTGGACCAATCCCTTTTGGTCATGACACTTAGTGTCTCCGATCTATTTCAGACCTTTCAACCATGGAACCTCCCCACATGGTTTGTCTCAGCTGCTAGGACCTTCACGGCCTCACTAGCACCTTTTTCATTACTGCTCATTCTAAGCTCTTCAGGATAGTCACATGTCCACATGCACCTCTAGGATGCTTTCGTAGTCCTCACTTCCAGCGATACCTATATTCAAACATTGAACAGATTCACATGTTTAGTTTATTCTCAATGGTTTTTATCTCTTAAAAAAGATCTTAAAACATCATAACCAAATGATATACACATGTATATTCATAAGAAAGAAATTGAAAAATAATCCAATACTTATCTGTATTGTGCATTTCCTCTCTGGTCCATGGGATCCTACTTCACTTTGCAAGCCTTGGGATCGCCTATGGACTTGGATGTTAAGCCAGCACTTAGGATCCTTCACAACATCCTTTTATATATATATCAGCCACAGTCAAGCCAACCTTCAGTTGGGTTTATCAGACTGTCAACAAATTGCCTATACTTATCTCAATAATACACTTATATCAACAACTAATCATCATCCAAGCCAACACAGTTGGGTTTATCAGGACATTAACAATAACACATGCACTTATATCAATAATGAAGGACCATTTCCAGGTTTCATTTCCAGTAGTGAGTTCTAATTCCACAACCCCATATCAAACAAGAGACCACTCCCTTCTCTAAGTTGACAGTCCCTCAGGAATGTCTCCTTCTCTATGCTCTTTAGTAGAAGGTAGGATGAGCTCAAGTCATTGTCCATTTAGTGTAAAATACCAGATTACATCCATTTATCTTGACAACAAAAGCAATATAAGGGTGCTCTAAAACTGTAATCATATTTCACATCATTCACTATCAAGTATTGAGACACCAGGAGTGCATCCACTCCCTAGGGTGTAATCAATATTGAAAAACCCTTCCATGATTCAACATCGGAAAAGTGTGCACCCTTTTCCTGTGTGTTCCTTGTAGGCCCTATTCATACTCAAGTAATCGGTCATCATGGAAATAAAATCAAAACATGTTCTTGTTGAGGCCTGGAAAATCGCAGGAAACAACAGCAAGGGATTCTTCCTAGTCAACGTTCCCAACTAGCCCGTGATTGTTTGGTATGGGGAATCCGTCCAGTTTACGGTATGGCTACTGTAGGTCAAGTAAAAAATTAAAACGTTATACCGGTTGCATCCCGGTCCACCGTATATATTTTATGTTTTTAACTTTAAGTATGATATGCAAGTGCCTATCTAAAATGTATATTGATAAAGAATACGAGGAACGGTCATAATGTGATGCGTAGGTTCTTACCTCTCGCCTTAGACTCTCTCGCATCTAAACCACACACAACAAGAAATAAAACTAACTAAGCAGCCCCTAGGGAGTGAGATTATCAGTTAATGAGCAATGCATTACTATTCATGCATTAAGAAAAATCATAGATAGTTGTTCTTTGATTCAAAATAGATAAACATGAATAGATGGATGAACAACAAGATAGCTCATTGTCTATGAAAACATTTATTACTCATAGTGGAAATTATCATAAAATAAACCAGAGAGAATTCATAAAAGAACATAGGTTCAACAAGTTAGAATGATCTCACGGTTAATGAATAAAAGCTGAAAACAAAATAGTTCCCCTTCAACCCCATCCATTGAATAGCATTTGAACATTCCACCAAAGCTTTCTCCAACAGGAAAATTTTAATTATATATTGCAAAACGAAATAGATTCTCTTACAATGTGTTCTCACAAGTGTAATTGGGAAAAATTCCTTTCTCTATCTAACTCTCCTATACTTATACAAAAGGAAAAACTTTTGGGCTGCCCCCAAATGACCCCTGAGCTTCCCCAACGTTTCATCTCTGAAAATTTGTTCTATATTGAGTGCTCATACAATTTACAATATATTACATTTAAACAAACTAATAAAGAAATTAAGTGGAGGGCCCGGCTTGATTATTTAGGAACCTTTTCCATGCTTGGGATTTTGATGCGATATTCTCAACTTCAGAAGGCTAGAGAAAACAAATGTTAATCTTAAACTTGGTAGCTTGATTTTTAATCACTTTGATTCTGGTTGAGCTCAGGCACAGTTGATATTCTAGTAACTGTACACTGACTGCTGAATGGGCCACTTCATCTTTCAAGATCTGTTCATCCAAGACTTTGACCTGTTGAATCCGCTGCTCATCCTCTTGATATCTGCTTTGTAACATTTCTATGGACAGGTCATGTTTTGGAAATGTATCTAATATCTGCTTAGCAACTACCTGGAATCGGTTGTAAGTGATCAGCAGCCTTTAGCAATACTTGGTGCAAGCTCCTTTCATTTTCTTTATAGCCCTCTTGAATTCTTCGACTGTCTTTATTGCAAACTCCAACAAGTCATAATCCTGCCTTAAGCCTTGTTGATATTTTGCTGGTAAGTCTGTAGGAATCTCTTCATTGGCCTCCAACCTTCCTATTCTTCCCATCAGGACTTCCAAAATGTCCTGAGACCTATGTACAAAATACAGAGAAGTCTCCAAAATTTCTTCTAATCTATTATCTACCTGCAAAAATTTGCATCTTTCTTCTTCTATGGACACCTGCAGCTGGTGCATTTTGCTTCTTTGTGTTAGGGCATGCTCTTTGAAAGGCTAAATACTGGTTTGTTGTTCCTTAGCCTCTTTCAAAGATGTTGTTAGTGAAGCAATTTGTCCCTTAAACTCTCCTAATTGTATGTGAAACTATTTTTCTGTCTCCTCCATGGTATCCCTTTGTGTTTCCAGTTCCCCAACTTTTCTTTGTAGTTGGTCTCTTTCTGCATGAAGATTTTCATTTGCTATTTTTATTCCATCCCTTTCTGTCTTTAGCTCCTAATATTCCCACTGCAATTTTGCTAAGCTATCCTGAGCATCTGCTCCTCGCTTTTCAGTAGCAACTTCTAAAGACATCTTGTCGGCTTGGAGGGACTGAAGGTCTACTTTTGATGAATTCACTTCATTCAACATGTCTTCAAACTTTCTCTTTAATTTGTTGCCTTCATCCCTCTCCTTTTTCAGAGTGTCTTTTAATTGGGCAGCAAATTTCCTTGATTGCTCAAGGTCTGTCATTATTCGATCCACATTACCTTCAGAGGTGTGGATCAATGCTGCTCCAGCTCGGATTGTCAGTCTCGGGTCCTTATCTGTCCCATGTACCAAGGTTTTATTGTTTATCATATTCCTTGACTCCCCCCTAGTTTCAACTTTTTTCTCAGTCCCCTTCACAATTATTTTCTTTTCTCTGTCATAAAAGATGGTACTGAAGTCTGGAACTTCATCCCCTTTCTTTCATTCAAAATGAATCAGCCTTAATCGAGAAACAACAACCTGCCCTAAACTGCTGTCAGTAGTTGCAGTAGGCCCTTGGGACTCAGGACAATCATGATCTTATACTCCTTGATTGTCTGTAGGGTCAAAAATTTGTTGATCTATTGTGGAACCTGTCAGTTTTAGTCTTTCAGCTTCCTACTTATTTAGCTCTTCATCCTCTTTCTTTTTCCTTTCTTTTTCTTCCCTCTTGGCAACTTCCTCTGCACTCTTTGCTGCTTCTTGTTTAGCTTTCTTCCTTTCTTCTTCTTCACTTTTAAGACAACTCTCGGCGTCTTGTGCTAGTCTCCTAGCATATTCTTCTCTTTTCTTGGCCTCCTCTTCACCAACTTTCTTCTGCTCAGCCTGGCCCTTACCACCTTTAGTGGTGATATTCTTTTTAATGTAGTCATATTTTCTTCATTTTTAAATGTTTCTTTATCCTTATCCCAATGTTTTGTATATTCAAAATTCACATGGGCTTCCTTGCAATGTTCCGTAACTTTGTTCTGAGAATCATTTCTATGAAATTTCATTTCCTCGAAGTGAAATTGCTCGAGTTCCTATACAAACTCATCATCCTTTTTAACTTTTTAAAACTTAAAGCTTCCCAGTCTGAATGGTATGGGAGGATAAGTTTCCTTCTTGTGCTCGAACAAAAAACTCCCTATACCATCTAAGAAAACCTATTTGACTGCTTCTTTGTGTACCACATAATCAATGGCATATTTGGGAAGCAATGAAGGCGCCCTTGAGCAACCATACATTCTAATATACATCCCTTGCTCATTCAAGTAGTAATTGGCATACTCCTCAATGAATTTCAATCCCTCTTCAGACACGCAATTGCATTCTTTCAACAAAATCAAAGTATACAAGGGCATAATAAAATGTTCACAAACTTCTCTGTAATGACTGTAGTATTTGTGTGCCCATAATGGCTTGTAGGCTGTGTACACAGGGGTTCTGTCCCTGTCCCATATGCACCTTAGGTTTTTAAATGGCTGGGTGCATAGTATACAATCAATTAATATGGAGCTCATGTAGAAATCAGACCTTTTCTGGGACACCCCTCCCCGAGCCAAAGTAATGTAGGCTGAGAGACTGCTGGACACAATGTTTGCCAAGTTGAACACAGTCCCTTGGGTGGATACATAGAAGATAATAAGAACCCATCCTAACTTGATACTCCTTCCATGGGCTCTCCTAAATATTCTATTCAGCATTAATGCAATGAACCTATAAGGAGTTCTTAACGTAGCTGTGTCGTATTCCCTTGATGGTCTAGTTTGGAAATTCTTACTAGGTATCATCATTCTTTTTACTATTTCAACCAGATCTAGGTTAATATCCTTCAACCAATCCTCAGTTAGGTAAACCTGGGCTTCTGGTAAGTGATAAGATAATGATACATAACGAGGGCTATAAGCAACATAGCCCTGCTTGGCAGTATTGGCCAGAATCATAGTAGTCACATCTGCCCTAGGCAGAATCCATCCAATCACTTCTGAGCATGGGAAAAGCTCAAGTCTGGTAGCTATCTTGATCAAGGCATATTTTTCAATATTAGCATATATTGGTTTGAAATCAGTCTGTAAATCTCACCCCACTTATAGTCAGGTTCCACATTGGTGGTCACTCTAGTATCCTCATAAATGTACTCAGTCTTTGTAATAATTTCCACCTCAGAATCACCTTCAGCAATGGGGGCTTTCTTTTTCTGTCTTTTCAACATATCGTCTTTGGAAAAGTTGCCCTGTCACAAAACAAAATGCCTTTAGGCCTTGAGTTGTTAATCATTATTCAGAGAACAAAGAAAAACTATATAATCATTTACCACGGCCATATTGGCAATAGCTAAATATATGTAGATACAGAACCAGGGATAATTAGAAAATAATTTCTGCAAAAAGATAGGTCCTGAAAAATTCTAAGTCATGCCCGCGACTAAAATCAATATGATTTACAACATACGACATAACCTTGCTAATCATGTAAAATCTCTATCGGCGATACTAAACACGACAAAATGGGAAGAAAAACCAGTCTGATCAAAACTAAAACGCTTGGTGTTATCGACTTCAGTAGAACATGTTCCAACTCCCCGCTTCAAAAATAAATCCCATCAAATTAGGCTTATCCTCAAAAATCTGTGACCCTAGTTACAAAACACACGAACAACCAAAACAATTGAACTCAAACCCTCCGGCATTTCAAACAAAACCAGGGTAAATTCCTACCAACTGCAAAAGAAAGGAAAATTCCCCCCCCGGATGGCCATATGCAAACACAGAAAAACCGGCATAGAGAGCATAATGCTCGTCTGCACCAGCTTCCTAAATAGTTGGAAAAGGTTCGAAAACTCATAACGGCTCTACCACTATTCACCGAGAAACGCCCCCCTCCCCATCTGCTAACTGTCAAAGTGAAGCACCATACATGTTGATAAACACATAAACATGTTCCCATTGACCACAGCGTGAAAAAAACCTAACCGAGGACGAGACCCTAGTTCCAAAAACTTAAAAGAAAGGGAAAAAACATGGTTGGCCTACCTGGCAATGAGTTGTGCAGTTGACAACGAGAATTTGAAAACTTCTACGGCAACGCCACCTAGGAACAAGTTCCCGACAGCTAGGTACAACGCCCAGTTTGAAACGACAAAAACAGCACATGCATGAGTACGTAGGGATAATAATAGAATAATGTCCAATCCCACATATATATATATATATATATATATATATGTGTGTGTGTGTGTGTGTGTGTGTGTGTCTCTCTCTCTCTCTCTCTNCAAATCGGGTGGCGAGACGACTAAGGTATCGGCTTCCAACATTCCAGTGAGATGCAATGGCGGGCGATGAAGAAGATATGAGTTCCGTAGACCAGTGAAAAAAGTCGGCGAAACAGACAATAAAAAAAAACCTCACATCGGAGCTGAAAATGACTAAAGTCTCGGACTATTAGTACGTTAGAATGTCGCAATGGTGGAAGCTACATAAACAAAACGTTCTGTAGACCAGTCAAAGTCAAAAAAATAGAATCAAACTTTAAGCGAGCGAATGGAAAAAAATCAATCATCAGTGAAAGGAAAAACTATAGGGTGGAGGTTTAGTCTGCCTAGGAACTGCAACGGTGGAACAAAAAAAGACTCAGGCCCTTGTGAAAACAAAAATACGGTGATCGGACAAACCGAAACTAACCCCCAATTCAAAAGTCCAATCATGGTGCCACCGGAAACAATAAAAATACAAAACATGGGATCGGAAAATAAAAATAGAAACAAGAGCACATTGGCAGAAGATAGAGCTATGGATTGGGTCATTATTCCAATAAACCTTCGCAATTGTGGATGGGTAGTTGATGACGGCCCCGATTTATAACTCCAACAAGTTCTGATAGCGAGATAAGAAATCACTGTAAGTCATACTTTAAACCAAAAAGGTAGCATCAACATAAAAGATATTCATTCAACAATCATCATCAAAAATCAAAATTGCCAGTCAAAAATTAAAAAGGAGGGTCCCAATTTTTTAGAAATTTTGGAAATCATTGCAGCTACAATAATTGGCGACTACTTGGTGAACTGCAGATTTCTGAATCAACTCTTCTTTAAGTAACAGACTATTCAACAATTAAACTAATATGTTGAATTCTTCTAGATGTCTGTATTCCTACAATGGAAAATATATGTACTTTTAAACATTGATGATAGTCCAATTTTAGGAACATGGAAACCAAAATCTCAAAGTCAAGATAACTCTTTTGAGTCCAAGTAGATGAGTTTTATTTTACCTCTATCTTTGGGTAGCTTCGAGGTTGGACACCATAGGATTGTAACATATGGTAAAAATAAATATTCATTTGTTCCTCATTCCCATGCCATTTTGCATTTTTTGTGCCTTTTGAACCTTTTGTTCTTCTTAGGCCTTTCTTTCTAAATTGTATTCAAGCTCCTCTATCCATAGTGTCCTTTTGTGTGAGAGATGTATTTAATTTTCAGCTCATGAATGGAGAAGAACTTTTGGCCATTTTTGTACTCATATGATTCGATACTTTGCTTTGATAGATATCACTTCTTTTAGGAGTTTTGACTCTTATTTTCCTTTAGGATTTCAATTCTTAGCATGGGATCATTTATACATAATATATTGTTTACCTTGCTTCCTTTCCGTGGGTCCTTTGCTGTCACCCCCTAGGACATTTTAGATGTAAAATGGATGGAGCCTTGTTATAGCGGATTTCACCACACTAGGTGAATCACACATTGTATGGCCTTCCCTTGTCCCGCTGCAGACTCATTAACCCCTTTGGACCACTTTATATC